>CAIGRQ010194141.1:0-17618 GCA_903798375.1 Fraxinus sp. D2006-0159
TAATTATTCAAGAACATCTTTCAAACGGAATTAAACAATTCACAGACCATGTAAAAAAAATTATTTATTTCATTTAAATATGAATTCTTATTATTTTTCGTACTAATTTTAATTAAAAATCCGTAACATTGCCAGATGCTGCTGTTTGGAAGGCAGCAGCAGCAAAAGGTTCCACATGGTGTGTTCGGATTTAACATAAAATTTGTTGGAGTATTTGCCAGCAAAGGCCGACCATTTTGTTTATATATTAAATTTTCTTGAAAAAAATCCAAAATACAATCCAGACAATTGGGATATGTACATTAACATATAGAGTACAATATGATAGGAAAACTAATAAATTTAACTTTATAAAAATCCTAATAGATAATTTTTGAAATTTTGATTCACCGAAACTATGCTGACAACTGCATTATACGAAGTTGTAAGATGAAGCTTTGTTCATCCTGTTTTCACTTTGATGTCTTCTTTCTTACTATTTCGACTTGGAGGGATTATAGAACAATCTCCTTTAATCTTGTTCAATTTTAGCATGTGTTTGAGTCACATTATTTTGGAAGAATATTGATGGAGAATGTGTGCTTGAAAAAGAAGGAAAAATTATTGATATGATGGAAAATATTATTTTATTGAAAATGTGTGATTGAAAATAAGAATGAAAATTTTAATGTGTACCAAACAGGGGCTAAGTCTACTGTATGGAGTTGTGTTACGAAAGTTTTTTGATAATCCGACGTGATAAAAAATTTTGGTGTATAATTTTTGCCTTCAAATTAATTATTCAAAAGTACGCATCGTTAGACAATTCATGCTTTATAAATGTGTTTTATTCAGAAATGAAAAAATCAAGAGTTGATCTACATTGTCGATTTTGTCTAGTTGGATGATATTAACTATACACCGTTAGAATTATTCATATTACACCGTTATTTTTATTGATTGACAAAGATAACGGAGTACGTTAAATGAAATAAAAATAAAAGATTAATTGGTAACGTTGAATAAGGAAAAGTTGAGTACGATAAAACTTAGGGTCAACTATGTGTTTAACCCCTAAGGAGATGTTATGAATATTAGAGGTGTTACGTTACATCATAGGTTGTAAACATCAATCATGCCAAAGGCACTGAGAGTTTTTAGGAAAAAAATTTAGTATTGCATTACTTGGATTATATGTACTAATGGAACATGCCCATATGGATATGCGGATTGTGTGCGTGTCTTTGTGTGAGACAGAAAGAGATGTTGGCCGAGGATCCAATGTTCTCCCTCTCATCTCTATTATTTATTTAGTCAAGACACCATAAATATATGTCAAGTCTTTAAATTGTGTAATGTCAATATTCAATAATTCAATTTTTGATAATTTATCCCATTTTTTATTTTATTTTAGCAATTAATAAGATAATAGGATAATCGGCTAAAATTTAATAATTGAAATTGATATTTTAAAGTACAAAATCATTTATTTGCAAAGTCTTCAAATCGATCTGGCAAGACTTTTGTTTCTTGTAGAATAACTTTTTGAGAAAATTATATTAATTGGTGTTAAGAGATTAATTTTTAAAAGATCTCTCTCTTTCGAAAGAGTTTTTAGAGGAAGTTACGTTGAGTCAGTTTATTCTAAAAACTCTTCTAATTAAAAGAAATGCTTTTACAAAATTAATTAATCGAATCTAAAAGCAGTATTTGGATTTCAAAGCTCATTTTGACTTCTCAAAAATCATGTCAAACGGACCCTTAGGGCCTGTTCGGTAGAGATTAAAATTGAAACATTAGTCGTTATTGTTAACTTTTATTAGACGAGTGGAACCCAATAACGGTCATATTTTCAATTTTAATTGAATTTTAATCCCTACCAAACGGGGCCTTAATATGGTATGGGGACTATTAAACTCAAACGATCAATTCTATCTATATAAAACTCAAAACAAGTATTCAAAATTTAAGAATGACGTTTACAAACAAACAACCATCTTTTAAGGACATGTTATTGGTAAAATTTCATATCGAATAAAAATGAAAATATTAACGATGGGTTGAACTACATTTCTTTTCAAGAATGACATTTTAAGAAGGAATTTTAATTCATACACTAGTTAACCCATTACGCCTATGTTTGAGCCTCATTTTTTTTTTCTTTTTTGATTGAAATTAGTTTTGTAATAGTGATTTTTTTGATGTGTGATTAATTTTTTTTTTTAATTTACGTGTAAAATAGTTTATCGTGAAAGTGTGTGAATGAAAATAAGTTGGAAAAATTAATTCTTGGATAATGGGGATCAAATGGGGCAATATATTTTTTCTTCCTTTTGAAAGTGTGAATAAAACCCCCAATAATCTTGACTGCTTTCTCTAACAAAAATCTTCTCTTCCTGGCTATCTCAAGTCTCCCTCTTTCCTTCTCTCTCTAAAAGTTTCAAAATTTTCTTCATGTTCTTGGAAATCAATCAGTATTACTACTATTCAATGTCAAATAAAGAATTTCTTCTCATCAAAGAAGAAGATAAAGAGATCAAGCTCGAGAATTCATCGCAACCTAAGCTGGAAATTCAAGATTCTTGCCAAGTAAATGATACAGAACATGGAAAAGAAGAAGATTGTGAGGCCTCAATTTCTTCATTAAGAGAAGAATCAGAAAATCTATGTTTAAAGCAATTCCAAGTAGCAGAATCTGATGATGGATTCAAAACTCCGACATCTTTGAATCACAAAATCCCAGTGATCGACAAGTGCCCACCAGCACCCAAGAAAACCAGGCCACAGCCCTCCACTTCAAACAAAAGAAAAGCTTCCCCAAGAGCCCTCCAGTTTGATTATTCCACAGAAGTTGAATCAATGTTTCTTGCAATTTCCCACGACGAAGACAACGATGTAGACCAGAAAATGAAGAAAACTCGACGAGACGATGAAGATTGATGGATTGTTTCTTAACTTAGACTGTAGAGTCCTGCACACCGTTAAAATAATAATAATAAATAAATAAAATTCTAAATTCTTATCTGTTGAATTGTTTAGTTCTGTACGTTATATGCTTAAGGGATTTACTGTAAATAATGAACATTTTCTTGTATTGCTAATGGTGTTCTTGAATAGACAATACGATACATAAATTACATTCACTCACACTGACAAACAGATATTTTATACTGACGTATGTTGGAAAAATTATTTCACTTTCAGTTATTTGGTAGTTATATCTTGTCGATTCTTTTCGGTGGTGGATTGGTCAAACAATTTATGACATTTTGAAAAGTTAAAGTCGAAAAAGATCGGACGTTAGACTTCCAAGTTGATTTTGTATTCAAGGCGACGTTGCAAAATGAAAACAGACATTTTCCTTTGTTCTTCCTCTGAGAAAACAATTAGCATAGGATACCAAGTTAAGAATTGACAATATGGATTATTACATGTGTGGTTTTGTTAAGTGCTTCGTGTGAAATATGATTACTCTTTGATTGAGATTGAGGGGGAAAAAAATACATTTACGTGGAGAAGAGTTGAAAATTGTTCATTTTCTGGGTTAATTGTCAAACTTGGTACGTATATTAGTGGGAATCATTAGCCTATTCTTTCAAACTAGGAATCCTATGGAGAACTTTCGGAGCTGATAATAGAATAGTATTATATTAATGTTAAGATTAATCCTATTGATTTTAATCCATTTCTTTGTTTTATATATTCTGTTGTCTATAGTTCTGATACGACACTGTGTGCTGGATGAAGAAACTATGTTTTACTTTCATGTTCTTTTTTAACAAGTGTATGTTGTGAGTTGCTTTCTACAGAAAATTTTCTTGACACCAATGTGTAATTAGAAAAATAGTTCAACAATTAAGAGAATATGAGTGTTTACGTTCACAAAAATCTCTTGATACCAATGTGCGTAACTCAAAAAATACTTCCGAGGATGGAGAGAATGAATGTTCACCTGAAAAGTATTCTCCCATGTTAGTAGAGGATGTTCTCTATGCTAAACCCAATTGATATGGTAACATAACAAAACTGGCTTGTTTCTGCAAGTGTTTGAGAAATATTTAGTGGGTGGGATAATCGTATCTGCACACGTGATATAATTGTTCACTCAAAGTAAGACCGTACGCTCAAAATCACGACACTTCGAACGTTGAATCACTCAAGTGGCGATACCTCGAACGTCAAGTGGGTTCGTCTGTCCATCTGTCCATCCACTCTATCTCTCTTTTATCCACCCAGAGTTTGAGATGTTGTGAGGTTTAGAGTTTAAGGTGTCGTGATTTGAGTGAACAATCCTACCACGTGTGCATATAAGACCGTTCCACTAAAAATTTTCTCATGTTTTCGTGTATCACTAGGGTGGAAGTTATTTCAAGTTTTTTTTTTCAACGGTCAGACATCACATGACTGATTCAATCTGACCAATTGAAGATTTTATTTTATTTTTATTTTTATCTTGCCTCCCTCAATCCATTCAATTGGATAATCAAACTATTGTATACTCCTTTTCCGCGATGGACCTCGAGCATACAAAAATTTCAAGGAATCGAATTAACTCAAGTTGTTCACATTGGTTATTCATATTATTCTTCAGTACAATTTTTACTCTATCAAACATGTCAAAAATATGATTAATTAGATAGAAAGAGGGAATGTAATGGTTAAGATTTTCACTTTTAATTTTGGATTGTCCATTTCTTATGTCCAAAGTTAATGGTTTATATTTATATCCTTGTTTTCCTCTCTTCCACTTCTCTCTTTCCACTCCCTTTCCAAGAAAAGAAACAATAATAAGTGAATTCCATGAATGCTTAAAGATTTACCCAACGAAAAACTAAAAAAATTTCCAGTTATGGAAACAAATTCACAACGTACGTAAATGTTAATCCATTTATTTCCATTTTTATGATTCATTTCAATGAGCAGTTTAAGCAATTCTACAACAATGGAGCGTAGAACGCTTACCATGAACTGGGACGGTTTGGGAGAAGACGATGATGAATGCTTCTTTGAATCTCGTGAAAGAATGTCATCGGCTGTTCCTCTCGATTTGGCAGCCTTGTTGGGATCGGACGAGGACGAAGAATTTGAGGATAGCCGAATGTCCTTTGCTTCCGCTATGTCCGCTGCCTCCATTAAAAGAATTGGCAGCTTTGAGCTTGAGGAGGTAGCACCTACGAGCTCTTCATCTGTATTAGGAGGATACGACATGTGGATGGCAGAACCAGGGGACATTAAGGAGCGCCGCAAGAAGCTGTTTCAAGGTATTACTCGAGTTCCATTTTAAAATGTCAACTATTAATTCAAACCTTACATGACGTGTTATTAAACTAATATTTAAATGACGCGGAATTTTACGTTGACAGGTATTGGATTGAACAGCAATAAGGATTTTCTAAGGGTCACTACTGCCAAATTTGTTCGAGGAATTTCAATCAAGACTGATGTTCCTCCTCCCCAAGCTCCTAAATCAAAGGAAGATTCTTCTCCCCCGGAAGAAGCAAAAAAAGACAAGCCCGAGGCTGAGGCTGAGGCTTCACCAGAAGCGCCAATTGTGCTCTTCAGGTCGAGATCAGATGGTGATATAGAGAGCTTTTCTGTGAAAACGAAAAAGAGAAAAGAAGACCTAATAGGTCCTGTATCAAAACAGCGTTTAACTAGAACATCATCGGGACAAATTGCACATAACACAGGTATTTGTCACTATGCATGTTCAGTTCAAATATCGAACCCGAAAAGGGCTAGAACCAAATCAGCCATGCCTAGTGAGGTGTTAGAATCTTTATTGTCACCTGGTGCATTTGATTCATTCTTCCTGATAAAGAATTTGGACACTGGAAAGGAGTTTATTGTGAAAGAATCCAATGAAAAGGGAATGTGGAATAAGCTCAATGATGTTCAAACCGGGAAACAACTTACAATGGAGGAATTCGAGAAATCTGTTGGATACTCACAGTTTGTGAAGGAAGTGATGGCTCGTGCTAATTCCTCGAGGAGTCTTGACGATGCCAAGAAGGTAAATTTTAATTCGTATCTAATTAAGAGTTTCAGGAATAGCAAAAGAATGGGTGCCTCTTTCTTGAAGAACATCATGGGAGTCGCAAATACCATGAATGGAAAAGTTGTAGATAAGGAAGGAGTGTTTTCACAATCTTCACCGGTAGAACAGGGAGCTAACAAAACTTCGTCTCAATGGATCAAAGCACACCAATATGGGAAATCCTACAAAGAATTTTCAGCTTTGCACATGTCTCAAGAAATTCAAGCTCATGATGGCTCGATATGGACAATTAAGTTCAGCTGGGACGCTTGTTTCCTAGCAAGCACGGGAGAAGATGGTGTAATTCATGTATGGGAAGTGCAGGAATGTGATATTATGTCAACAAGATCGCCTGACAATATAAATTCACCAGGAGAGACACCTGTTCATCCAATGGCAGGCACTGCTTCAGATCGGCCTCCACTTGCAGAAATTACACCTATGTCGTCCACAACGAAGAGAAGAGGGAGGAATAATAAGAAAAAGGGAAACTCGATTCCAGACTATGTAAGTATGCCAGAAACTGTATTTGCTCTTTCAGAAAAGCCGTTCTGCACTTTCAAAGGTCACCAAGACGACGTGTTAGATCTCTCATGGTCAAAATCTCAGGTCAGCTTCCCCATATCCTAATTTCCATTATATGGTAGGAGCGCAGCAATTTATTTATCCCATCATATAGCTCTTTTGTTATTCTTCCAAAGTAGAACTAGTCATCTGCAAGAGTCAAGAAATAATAGTAAAAATTGAAATAGAACTCTCTGCTTTCTAATTATTAAGATGATCACTTAGTTCTTAACTAGAAACATTCAACTTAGAGGAAGAAAGTTCTATGCAGCTACTGCTATCATCTTCGATGGATAAGACGGTTAGGCTGTGGAACCTGGAGACAAAAAGCTGTTTAAAGACGTTTGCACACAATGATTATGGTGAGATGCCGAACTTGTGCTGCAATTTATTCAATCACCAGGGCCTAAAAATTGCTTATGATTGTTGATGTGTTATTTGTATTGGTCCTACTTCTGATGAGTATGGTTTGACAGTAACTTGCGTACAGTTCAATCCAGTAGATGAAGATTATTTCATCAGTGGTTCACTTGATGGAAAGGTTCGAATTTGGAGCATACCTGATCGTCAGGTTGTCGACTGGACAGATATACATGAGATGGTTACGGCTGCTTGCTACACTCCTGATGGCCAGGTATATACATCCAAACGTACATACCATTCTGCCAAAATTTGTATATGAATGGATTTTTTTTGTTCCTTCAGTCCACGTCTCTCTTGAATTTTTTAGTAACACCACCTGTTTAAATTTACACCCCATTAGATATCAGATCTTGAATATGAATCACATCACTAACTTATGTTTGTTTGGAGGATTACAAGTAATGTTTTATGAAAAGGAGAATCTTTTGACCTTGATTGGCTCCTAAATCTGAGAAGTATCATGCTGATAATAAATCTTTCACTGTTTTGAAGGGTGTGATTATAGGCTCACATAAAGGGATCTGTCGTTTGTATACTATAGATGGTATGAACAGCTCTTTTAGTCCACAGTCTCCCATCATATATTGTCCGTGACTGCCCATGTTAATCTTCAGTTTATTTTGCAACTTAGATTGCAAATTGGAACAGAAAGATCAAATTGATATTCAATTCAAGAAAAAGTCTCAAGCGAAAAAAATCACAGGTTTTCAGGTACTTAATTTCACTTCAGGCTCTCTCCCTTCAGAAACTTGCTAGCAAGTAACTATGTTTCTTTGTTCACAGTTCTCCCCTCAGAATCTGTCAGAAGTGCTCATTACTTCAGCCGATTCTCAAATTCGAGTCTATAGTGGAACAGAGCTCATCCATAAACTTAGAGGTACATATGATATCCTTGATATGTTCAGTTGGAAAATCGTGATGTAATGTATCCAAATAAAGTGTCCATTATTGGCAACAGGGTTTCGGAATACTAGCAGCCAAATTTTAGCTCAATTCACTGCAAATGGAAGATATGTCATAAGCGCAAGCGAAGATTCTCAGGTCTATATCTGGAAGCTTGAAGATTCAAGAAATGAAGGAGGTGGGAAAAGCAGAAGTAGGACTACCATCCAGACATACGAGCACTTCCCCTGTAAAGATGTTTTGGCAGCAATTGCCTGGCCTGGCAGCATAAAAATTGAGCCACCAATTGTAGACATAAATTCCAAAAGGCAGTCCAAACACTCCAGTACAACACAACCACATTCTACAAACGGTTCTCCAACCCGAGAAGACATGGCCGGTGAAAGCAGCAAGAAGCATTTGCCTCCACTTCCTAAGAAAAACAATGTACTCGGGAAAAGTCCAAGCTACACGGAAAAGGATATTGCCCAATCTGCTCGCATAAACTCTGAAAATGGTATTAGTGAGTCATTTGGTTCGTCCTCTTCATCGATTAGGTATGGTGACTCACCTTCCATTTCTGCTTCTGGGACTGCTGGATCTCAATCCTGGTCCTCGTCTTGGTCCTTGTTCGATGGTGGCAGTAGTCATGGAGGCCAAACCGTCCAAGCAACAGCATGGGGCCTGGTTATCATAACAGCAAATGCCGGAGGACAGATCAGGGTTTATCAAAATTTTGGGCTGCCTCTCAAAGTCAGTAGACAAACCAATCTCTTCTTGTCATAGATAATTTGCTGTCAGATGGGAACAAATCCCAGCAAGAATCCAGTACTTTTGTGTACAAAATGTAGAGCTCACAGAGTAGGATAAAGTGCTAAACACTGCAGAGCATAGAGTATTGAGCATTTTTGCCCTGTATTTCAGCCTGTAAGAAATAATATTAGCAAACCCATAAGCCAAGTAGTTAGTGAAAATGAAATAGATAAAAGAGTACAAGGAATTCAAACTCTTGCATTACATTTCTAATTTTAATATACTATAAGAGAGCCCTATGATGTTCTCCTTCAAATTCTTCATTTTTAGATTCTGCTTGTAAATTTGTTTTCCCTGCATTTCCAATTGTACAAATTTGTACACAAAGAGCTAATAGCCCCGTCGTGCAACCTTCTTACAGGGGACAGATATGGCTACGCATGCACGAGAAAATCTCATAAACTTTTGCTACAATATAGTGAATTATGACTGCAATTTTGAGGAGAGTGGACCAGAATTAGCTACTGATTGCATCCTGAGGAATAATCTGATTATGATTTTTAAGGCCCAAATAAATTTATATATTTTGGCTTTTGAATGCACTAGAGGATATCTGAGAAACTCAGTTTCTTTAAATTAAAATAATTATATAAAAAATCTATCTAGAGTATCTACTTTATTTCCATCTGAACGTATTTTTATATCATAATTTGGTTACTTAAATATTTAGTGAAATCTTGTGGAAAAGTAAACATGTTGGGATATACGTCAAATCCTCCACGGTAAGAATAACAATTTAATATGAGTAGAATATTAACAATAACATAAAACAATCTATCAAGATTTTAATTAAAAATTATACCGTCACGACATTATATTATTAAGATTCTCAATTAAAAGAGTCAAAATGTACGAGACTATCCAATCAGAAGGTGACCAACACACGAAAGGCAGTGCACAGCCTATCACGGGAAGTGCCATATGCCGACTCACCTCTACTATCGAACTCAGATGTAGAAACCTAAGCCACATGTAAATCACTATTAGAAAAACTGAGAGTCGTTAGATTCTCGTTCACAAAAAAAGGGTTATGTCTATAATGTGGAGATTTTAGACATGTCCGACTTGTCAATAAAAATGAGCTTCTGGTCAATAGTCACCTCTGAATTTGATCGTGATCGTGGCCATTTAGGAGGATCGAGTGTACACCTCAACTTATAGAAATTAAATATCAAATATGTATTCAGCTATAAATATCCAAGTTCTCGAATTGATTTATTTCATATAGCCGAGTTCTTAAAGTTTTCACATTTTTTGATCAAAAAATTTCAGCAATTCTAGTTTCATAGAAGATTGTGAGTTTTATTACAAAATAAATACTAATAAAATTCCCCATGATATTGAACAACTGATGAATTTTTTTGAGTAAAACAGTATCCCCAGAAGAGGAAAAAAAAATGGAGAAAAACAGAGCGGAAGCTTCCTATTCAAGTCCTCTAGCCACTGTAGAAGAAATTCAAAAACGCCTCATTCGACCTCCAAATTCTCAACGGCAATATTAATATTTATTAAAATTATTTATATGCAATCATATACGACTTTTAGTTTTGCAGTTATATAATTTGATTTGATTTTTCTGTTTTTCATCAGGTGTGATAGGATTAGCCAGAGCTCATCAGACTGGAATGCGAGTTTGCAGAAAATTCGAGAAATAAAATTGATGAGAGAAATATCAAGCAAGAAGCTCGAGGATTATTTAGATCCCGTTCTTCTCTCCGCAGTTCGTGTGAAAATTGGAAGCAAAAGAAAACTCGATGAAGAGAAGAAAATTAAGAGCAGAAATTTGAACGAGTTCGAGCGATTTGAGAAGTGGCCGAAAGAGGAAAAATTACCGAAATTTGAGCAGAATGAAGCCGTTGATCTGCAAAACGATAACGATTGGGTTGGGGATTCTGATGGAGATGAAGGAATTTTCTGTAATCCGTTTCTGCAATTTGAGAAAACGGCGTTGAATCGGTTCAACCGTTGAAGGAGTGAAGGATAAGCAGCGTGGATTGCGTAGACTGAAGAGAAATAGTTTGAAGAACTAATTGCTATAGAATTACAAAATTGAGGACTCTATTGTTACAAATTGAAGGTTACAGTCCTACTTGCTCTATATCGAATAGATTGATGATCACAACTGTAAATTCTGTCCATACTTCTTTTGGGTCCGCTTGAGCCCATTTTGATTGTGGAACGTATTTTGGAATATTAGATTCATGAAAAATGTGCAGTTAAAAAAATAAACAAATATTTTGAATTTGCGCGTAATATTTTTTATTGAAGAATATGCGATTGAATATGAGAAAGAAGGAAAAATTTATCTTCGAAAAAAAAATGAGGATCAAACCAGAGCTATAAATCGAACTTACTTTTTCCTAAAATAAAAAAAGAGGGTTGTGAACTTGTGATCCTCAACCTTTGTAGGAGAATGTATATAGATTCCCAATCCTCAACTCATATGATAGGGATGAACGCAATTCGATTTAGGTTGTTTGTGCTATATTTTCAACTTAAATCATTTCATACGGTTTTGAGATTTTTCAAACCAAACCAAAACATAATTTACGGGTTGGTTCGGTTTTAATTCACGATTTACCTATCGACATTATAATAATATATTTAAATTAAGTTAACATATAAATCTAAACGAGAACTAATATTATTAAATGTTAAATTACATTCATCTTTCCTACGAAACCCATGAATAAATTATTTTCAAAGTTGATAAACGAGAACTGATAATGTTAAATTACATTCATCTTTCCCACGAAATTCGTGAATAAATTATTTTCAAAGTTGGTTGCTAAAAAATATTAATAGAACGAATATATTTTTCTTCCTTTTTATTTACATTTTCTCGTTTGCCTTTCATATTGTCATATAGTTTTGCTGTAATAGTTTGATTAAAACTCCTTTTGTCCCAAGAGTAAGATGATAAATAAGGACGGTATATGATATGCTTAAATGTACAAAAAATGATAGAGTTTATGTTTATTGGAAATTGACAAATTTTATTGTCTAACGACTTTACGAATGTAGAATGTAGTAGTACTAGTTAGGGAACTTTAACATTTTCACACAATCAATAAAACGACTTTAAGAAAGTAGAATGTATTAGTTAGGGAACTTTACCGTTTTCACACAATCAATACGCTTTATCCTTCATTCTTTCTAAACCATAAACAAATTCATTAATCACCTACGCACACAATCAATCTTTTTTTTTTTTTTTTTTTTTTATCCAAGTCACAACTGATCACAAGTGTATAATAATTTCAAAAACAACAAATAAAAGAAAGAACAGCGAAAAAAATGACTTGAATGTGAATCTAAAACTTATGAAGAGAGAAATATGTTATTCGGGTAAAAATTAACAGACTAACAAGGAAAAGGCGACTAGCGATTTGCAATTGGGAATCACATTTTGTTCAGTAGTGGTAAGCAAGCGTCAAATGTTTGAGAAATGAGAGTTTAGGTTGGGCTTATGAAGTTGTGGGCGTGATTTGCTGTCGTAGTTATGTTATGATTTGGATTGTTGAAAATAAATGCTTTTTTTTAATTATTATTTCATATGATTTGGAATTATTTTTAGTTTAGATTAAATATCGGGTCATGACATGTGTTGTGGACTTATAAAATCATCGACCAATAATGATGAACTTAATGTACTTTATATGATTATTTCAATGGGTTGGTTGTAATTTGTATTTGCTAAATTAATATTTTTTTTTTCTAAGAAGTGAAAATTTTAAAATTTGTTAGTTTAAAAAATTATTTTTTTAAATAAAAAATTAAAAAACGGTTCGGTTCGATTTTATGTGATTTTTGAAAATTGAAACTTAAACCAAACCATTTTGAGATGTTTCGGTTCGGTTCGAGGGAAAAAATCCTGGATCCACTGGACCTGAACCAATAGTTTCAAATTAAAGGTTCGGCTCGATTTGCGGTTTCACGATTTTTTTGCGTGGCCCTACCATATAACACTGTGACTTGAGATCACTAGTGGATGGAAATCGTTAATAGATGGTTAGAAAGTCAAAGTTTGTGCGGAAATGCCTTTCTAAACAAAATTTAAAAATAGAAAAAAGTCATGTGTACATTTTTTTTTTCACAGAATCTTCACAGGCACCTGATCGGCATTTTTTTTTTTTTTTGCTATCTGCCAATGAAAAAAATGATGACTTTGTATATGTAGAAAATTGTGAAAGAAACCATGTACGCGTAGCATAGTTCTTAAAAATATGCCAATACAATAACAAAGAAAGTGAAAAAAGAAAATGAAATAGTAATCTTTTCAACCCAAATTCTAACCACCACCTGAACCAATTTTCATTTGCCACAGCGACCTATTTCAACTGTTACCCCACCTCCAACATTCCATTTCTATCGCCACAGGCACTCCCACCCCACCTGAAATTTGAAGGCAAAAGGGGAATCGAATTCCAAAATGCCCTTTAAAGCTTTCAAATCCACCCATGGGTTTCTCCCGGATTAAAGTTTTCGATTTTGACTAATTTTATGATGGATTTGGTGATAATTACTAACGGTATGATGAGTATATGAAAAACGAACCTTCAACAAAATGTGATAACCATCCTAGACTATAAAATAATCTTCCAAAATCTGATGCCAAATATGAGATATGGTAAGCTAAAAGCAGAGGCAATCTGCATTTTTAATCCGCCACGATCATTGTCTGCCATTACCATTACTATCGATATGAACCACCACCCCATTCAACCACCGTTATCTTCACCGTAATCATCACTTGATCTACACTATTGCGACCACCACTAGATCTGGACCGTTGTCAAGCCCATGGTACCACCCCCATCAAGTCCAAGCTATCATTGGTCATTACCCATCTCACCATTATTACCCTCACTCCATCTCACCACCGTCGCCAATACCAAAACCAAGAAGTTGATTCGCTGACATCGTTACTACCAGATTTGCTTCTTTTTTGTTGACGACTGCTGCCTATATTTGTATTTAAAAAAAAAAAGGAAGCCCATGTTTGGTGGGATTATCATCAGATTTTTAGTATATTTTGATAAAAGTTGATCAAATGTATGATTGAAAAATTATGAATATTACAAAATATATAATTAGAATTAATTGTAGACTTTGATTAAAATCTAAATTTAAATTCTCATCAAATGAGCAAAATGTGAAATTTGAAGAAACTAAAAAAGGTAGGTATCATAATTTCCTATTTTCTTTATACTTCATAATATTGGTCCCACAAAAGTTTAGTCCATGTTAAAAAGTTTACTTTTCTACCCAATCTCTTATTTACTCCCTAATGTGGAAAAAGTGTCAATTATGATGTTAAGTAGAATGTACATATAGTATGATTGATTTCAATTTCCCTTAAGATTTAAAGGTAATGATCCTTGGATAGAGATTGCGACAAGGAGTGACATGTTGTGGTGACGGGACGAGATTAGGGTGTGTTTGAGCCACATTATTTTGGAAGAATGAATTCTGAAATAGCAAATTGATAGATAATGCGTGGTTGAAAAAAAAGGAAAATTTATTGATGTGATGGAAATTATTATTTTATTGAAGAATGTGTGGTTGAAAATGAATAGAAGAATGAGAATGAAAAAAATAATATGTACCAAACAAGGCTGTAACTGTATCATGGATCAAAATTTAAGCTCATTTTTGGTACATATTAAAATTTTCATTTTTGTTCTTCTACTCATTTTCAACAATACATTTTTCAATAAAATAATATTTTTCATCACATCAATAACCTTTCCTTTTTTTTTTTCTCAACCACACATTCTCCATCAATTTACTATTTCAAAATACATTCTCCCAAAATAGCGTGACTCAAATACACCATTCTTGTTTTGTTTTATAAAAGGGAAAAGCCAAGTGTACATTTTTAGTACACATCCCTCTCACATATGTGTGAGGTCTACAATGGACCCCACATTGCGGGCCCCACACACGTGAGAGTGATGTGTACAAAGATGTGTACCAAGGATGTAAATGTAGCATGATTCTTTACAAAATGGCTGTGTCATATCTCATAGGTGACATTGGGCTGTGCCAATGATTCGTGTAAACCTCGAACACTGGTCTGATGGACCCCGGTGCCCCGCAGGTTATGCACTTTTGCCACTCTCTATCTCTGTGTTAACTAATCTCAATTATGGCATCTTCTTGTTAAACATTTCTACATTGAAAAAAAGTTATACGTACGTTACAGGGGGCAAGCTGTACGTATAGCACCNAAAAAAGTTATACGTACGTTACAGGGGGCAAGCTGTACGTATAGCACCATCCTTCTACATTTTGCTAGCATTGGAGAATCTTTATCCTTCCCCTTTTTGGTCAAATTACTAGGGTTCCTCATCATGATTTTTATTACAATATTTTTACTGTATCCTCAATTTGTAATTATTATATCCCACAGCATCTTTTGCTTTTTTGAATAATCGACGTTAACATTTTGTGATACAAACACTAGAAAATTTCATGTTTGCCTGATCTTTCTGGGCTGCACGACTACACCAAAAATGCTGTGGCATGGTGTGTGGAATCAAAATTCTCTATAGGTGAAAAAACCCCTCCATGCATCTTTGATTATTTTTAACACTTCATAGAAAGCAAAACTGATATCATGTCCACCGTGGATAGAATAACAATTGCTCATTGCCACATCAACGGTCAAGTATATTTTTTGACTTTTCAGAAGAAAAAAGTTTGATGTACTGACGTGGCACATGAGCAATTGAGCGTTAAAATTCATGCCTAATGTGGACAATAGATTATTATGTTATAAAAAGATCAATTTATCTAAATTGTTAAATAACGTCGAGAGTTTTGTGAACACATCAATAGGTGGACATTATAATTCATGTCCATTGTAAGCATAAGATCATTTTGTTACAGAAAGACCAATCTATCCAAAACTATTAAATAAAATTTACAGTTTTGCATAACTATTTTGTTAATGAAGATAAAATGTTTAAGAGCATGTTTGGTTCTTTAAAGTCGAAAGAAATAGTTTCTATTTTTTTGAAAGTATTAATTGTTGTAACAACCTGACTTATGGCTAGGGATGTAAATGAGTCGAGTTGAGCCGAAAATTGTGGTTGGGGCATCGAGCCAAAGCTCGATCAAAAAATTGAGGCTCGGGTCTTACTGAGTCGAGCCAGTTTGATTTTTTTTTTAAAATTTAATTTTAAAAAAATTGGTTAAAGCGGGCATGCCAACTGTTGTCTGAAGCAGGTTCGGCAGGCAGCATGCAACGGCTGCATGAAGTCACGGGCCGGCTCGGGCCATCACCTAAAAACAAGGCCCTACCCAAGCCTTAGCTTGGTTCCATTGAGCCGCGAGTCGAGCACGCTCAGGCTTTTTACGAATCGAGCCCAGCTATGGGTCGTCCAAGTCGACGAGTCGAATTGACATCCCTATTGATGGGTGGCTTGATTCGTTCCACCACAAGCCCATGGTCCACTGACTGAGCTGAACTCAGATTTAGGCCAAGCATTCCATTTTTCTTATTTAACAATGTTAAATTTTCTTAATTTTTATTCCATACTCAATTTTTCTTTAAATCAAAAAGCTCGCGGGCAGAAAAGTTGAATTCGACTCGACTCAACTCATCACCAACTCTAGGTCCCATCGCCTCTCACTTTCACTCGAGGCTGTGAAGTCAAAGCACTTATTTTTGGCACTTATGATGTCCAAAACCCGTAGTCATAGACAGTTGATATGCTGTCAATTTTTGCCCTATTTATGAAGAGAACGCAATGGTGGGATGGAAATGACAATTCTTTCCCTCACAGTGAAATCACATCTGGTATTTCCTCCCTATTAAATTCTTCAGGGGAGAACAGAGAAGGCTATGGCTCAACGGGTACTTGTTTTAGTAGTTTAATTATCCGAATTCCCATCCCACCCTCAACACTCTCTGGGTAAGAATATTGAATAGTTTTTGTTGATTTGCAGGAAGAGGGGTGGCCACTGGGGCTGGAACCTCTGAATGTGAGAGTTGGGTTGTTCAGAAATGGTGATATTAATGGCTCTTTTTCATTCAACACTTTGCTCACTGCTTCACCAACTTCCTCCACTTTTTCTTCTTCTGATCTAGATACTGAGGTCAGTTTAATTTCATGAATCCATGTATATATTTTTGTTGGATTTCTCCAGGATTTTTACTTTTAATTTTCAATGTATCTAAGCTAGTTTGGTGAGAGTAGTTCGATGATCAGTTAGGGCATGTTTATAAGCCTGTGTCCTTGTTATGTTAACGTCATTCCCCTTTTCCAGTCCACTGGTTCTTTCTTCCATGATAGGAGTATCACTCTCGGGAGCCTCATCGGTCTTTCAAGCATTCTTGAGCGATCACGTAGATCAACAAGGGGACAACTCCCAGAGCCCACAAGGAATAAAAAAAGTTACAAGTCCAAAATTTGTTGTTTCTCCCTATGCTCGAATACCACTGATGCTGTGAGCACGAACAAGAACAACACCCCATCTCTAGGTCACTTTCTTGAAGCGGAAAGGAGAGCTGCCAGCAATTACGGAAGAAACCAGAGCCCGGGAGCTTATGGACCCGATGACTTCACTCATATTCTGTCTGGTTTGGATACAAATTCATTATTCATTGGAGACCATGTCGCTCCTCCTCAGTCGAGTTCTTGGCTCGATTCAGATTCTGCAAGAAACTTCAATGCAGATTTATTTCAGCATGGGAGTCGTGATAGATCTCGACTGCATTTTTCTTGTTTATGTGGACATCTTACTCAGTGAATCACTATTCATTACAATTGTTTGTTTTACAGACTTTGTACTCTTTTCTGGTTCTGAAATTGAGATTCAAAACTATAAGTGTTCTTGTCTATGCTTATATGCTGGATTGTTGATCTTATATATGACATTGAACTCACGGATGGAGGGGGGGGGGGGGGGG
>CAIGRQ010194165.1:0-14854 GCA_903798375.1 Fraxinus sp. D2006-0159
TTCTTTTCTTTTCTTATTTATATAGGAGGGTATAATGGTCATTTTATGTTAAAAATTGGTGAAAATGACGTTTTGCGCAAGAAAATGCAAAGGTAGGGACGTTCTGCACCAAAAAATCAAACGTAAGGACGTTTTCCACAAAACACGTCATAGGTAGGGATGTTTTGCGCAAATTACCCTAATACATATATAGATTTTTAAAAACCAAACATACATTTTTCATTATTCTAAGAGTAATGCAATTTGTAAGCACGATTTACAAACATTAGTTTATGTAATAGTAAGATATTGTGATGCATTTTAGTTCATTCTATATATTAGATGCTAATGATCACCATTATTCATTATACGTGACCATGCGTGCATACTTTATAAACGTTGAGGAACCTATGTGCTACATTTGTAGGTTAAGGATCTGAGTGTCACACTTGACAAAGGTTAAGGACCCTAAACACGAGAAATTCGAAAAGATAGAGATGACATCTACTACCCTAAAAATTGACCAATTTGGTACAATAGGAAAATTTATTGAGTTTTAGCCTTTAGGCCACTTGTTGCTGATTGACTATTGCATCCCTACTTGAGGAACTATTTGTGCAGCCCCATTTTTGATAGAACAGATTTTGTAATGATGATTTTTTTTAGAGAGTGTGTAATTAAAAAAAATATTGTTTTTTAAATTTATGTACAAAATTATTTTGTTTAGAAAACATGTAACTCTCTATGTTTATAATTAAAAAGGTATTTAGTCTATACATCCCTTTACATATGAAATTAAATTAATATTCTATGGCATTATTGTAATTGTTTATTTAAAAATATGAGAGATAAATAAGTGTGTTGATATCCTATATTAAGGAACCTTTTAGACATAAATCATCATCGGAGACAAAATGTGTGAATTAATGAACCGATGATGATAAAAATATACTGAAAAATAGTTGACAATCTAAGTACGAGAATGAATAAAAGTGAAACATAAGAATAACCACCCCTTTCTAAAATGACTTTTTTCTGTTATCGGAGACCACACGCGCACACTTTATAAAAGGTTGGACCCTTATATGCCACATTTCGTAAGTTGGGGATTCAAGTGCTAGACTTGACAAAAATTGAGGACTCTTATTTTAGTAGATTTTTTATTTTATGAAATATATGATTAAAATGATGATTTAAAATTATGGATTCCATGAAATATACAATTGAAAATGAATTTTTGAAAAAAAAACAAACAAAAAAATAGTGGCCAAAGAAGGGCAAAATCTACTACCCAAATTTCGTAGTATCCACTGCTTCTGCTTATAATTTATAATAATATTTTTGTAACTGTTTTGTTTGTTACTCTATATATATTTCTAAATTAGAAAAGTATTCAGTCATCAAAATCCCCATTTTCCATTTTCCTCAAAAGCTGAATTCCCATTTCTCCACCATTCTATTAAACAGCACTACCTTACAGCAATGGCCACCGACTCTAGATCTGAAGCCACTGCTGCCAATGGAACCGAAAACCCTGTTCCATCTCCAACACCAACACCATCACTCCAATCTACCCACAAAATCGCCTTGATCACAGGCATTACAGGCCAAGATGGCTCCTACTTGACCGAATTTTTGCTTAACAAAGGCTACGAAGTACATGGCCTTATTCGCAGATCCTCCAATTTCAACACCCAACGGATCAATCACATCTATATTGATCCCCACAATGCCCACAAGGCCCGGATGAAGCTCCACTATGCAGACCTCACCGACGCCTCCTCCCTCCGCCGCTGGCTTGATACCATCCAGCCTGATGAGGTTTACAACCTTGCCGCACAGTCCCATGTCGCAGTTTCTTTTGAGATTCCGGATTACACCGCCGATGTAGTGGCTACTGGGGCTCTTCGTCTTCTGGAGGCGGTCCGGTCCCACATATCTGCCTCTGGAAGATCTCATATTCGGTATTACCAAGCGGGTTCGTCTGAGATGTTCGGATCCACTCCTCCACCGCAGACGGAGTCGTCTCCGTTCCACCCCCGGTCACCTTACGCGGTTTCTAAGTGCGCCGCCCATTGGTACACTGTCAATTACCGCGAAGCGTATGGAATTTTTGCGTGCAACGGGATTCTATTCAACCATGAGTCCCCCAGGAGGGGCGAAAACTTTGTGACCCGGAAGATCACCCGGGCAGTGGGGCGGATCAAGACCGGATTACAGAGCAAGCTCTTCCTGGGGAATTTGCAGGCCTCGAGAGATTGGGGTTTCGCGGGTGACTATGTTGAAGCAATGTGGTTGATGCTACAGCAAGAAAAACCGGACGACTACGTGGTGGCAACCGAAGAATCTCACACGGTGGAGGAATTCTTAGAGGTAGCATTTGGGTATGTGGGATTGAAATGGAAGGATCATGTAGTGATTGACAAGAGGTATTTTAGGCCGGCAGAGGTGGATAATTTGAAAGGGATTGCAAGTAAGGCCAAGAAAGTACTGGGATGGAAACCCAAAGTAGGATTTGAGCAGCTTGTGAAAATGATGGTGGATGAAGATATTGAATTAGCTAAAAGAGAGAAAGTTCTTGTTGATGCTGGCTTTATGGATGCCCAGCAACAGCCTTGATTGAATGCATTCAAAAACAGCCTTGAATTTCTTTCTTTTTCAATTGTTAGTACTGCTGGTTTAGCTAATGTTTTTGATTAATTCCAAATTCAGTAGAATTTTTGGATCATATCCTGGTAATGTTGTTGTTATGTTTGCTGTTTCTACATTGTAGCATTTGGGATAATCCTACAATTCACCAAGTTAATAATTTATTGATTATTTCCATGGTATACTTGTTTATTTATTGTTTATCAGCTTCTTTTTAATATAATTCCAAGTCCCAGGACACATATAAAAAAGAAAGATTTAGCATTTATGCTCTTCTGATGCTAGATATCATTGAACTTAAATTAGAAATTCATTTTATTCTTAATGAATGTTTTTGTTACACTTGTGTTGGCAACTGTTTGAACTTTAAAATCTACTCCATCTTTCAATCAATAGAAACACTTGTTTTCTTACAAAACCAAAACCTATTCAGCGGAGTCTGGTCACCCATGGGGAAGGGGCCAACCGGTCTCGTTTTTAGGTCAAGTTAGAAGAGTACAGTAACAAGGTAAAAGTTGCGAATAAGGTAATACTTCAAAGTGGGAAGATCTCAGAGCATATTTATGTACATGAAAATGAAAGCGAGTATGTGAGATGTGAATATCACTCGTTCAATCATTGTCATGTCTTATTGTTATCCGCTTTCGTATAATAATCATTCTATAATAATAATCGGTTTATGCTCGGTTAAGACTTTTATGATCAGCTTCAGCTCGCCATGTCCACTATAGCTCCAGGTCGGGTCGGCTAACTATTGAAATATCAGTTGCTTTGTTAGCTCTCATTGAATCGTCTCACCATGTATCCACCCTATAAATATTGGTAAACTGGTTCTCAGTTCAGTTTGTAATGCTGGGAATACAAGTTTACTTGGTTCCATAGTATCACATGACTTGTATGATAATCCCGAGTAAAATAGTCATTTTATTAATGTTATGACTGCAATGCTAATGGCAAAGTGATCATTGGTATATGTAAAACAAATCACCTAAGATTAAGAAATCTTGAAAAAAATTCCAATGAAGCATAGAATGTGAGACTAATTTTATAGTCACATAAATTAACATTAGCCTTGCAAGGACTGAGGTGTAATAAATACTCACACTCACAGGTGACCGACACTTGGTCATGAGACACTGGCATGTGCACGCTATGGATACAGATGATCATAAAATTTTACATGGAAAATAATTGACATTGTACGAACTTGTCATTTCCTATCCTCAAATTAATAATGGTAACCAACAGGGCATATTCAAATAGTAACAGCTCAAAACATTTGCTCTTGTACAATTGTCAGCCCTTACAACCACTTAAATTCCTGATAGACATGGCAGACAAAACATTTCATTGCTTAAATCGTATACGTGTTGTCGTTCAGCAGCCTTCTATAATTGTATTCTGTGACAAGAAACATGTACAAATACAAATAGATAAAGCAAAAAAAAAAAAAAACTAACTGTCCTGCTGTGGCAATTGATTCGATTCCTGTGCATGTAGTTGAATAGACGACGAGACAGAGTTGGTCTTTTCGTCAACAGAGGCTACTGTAAAAGGCTTGATTGAAGATTGTAGTGATTCTGGTCCCTCGGTAGCAATTCTCTTGCATAACGAGTCGCAATTACTAATTACCTCAGTCAATTTTCCTTTCAACTCTCCAAGCTCCACTTGAAGTGCATGGACTTCATACAATTTGAGAAATAATGTTAATAGCAGCACTGATGAAATGGATCTATAAAATATACTTTGTTTTGATAAGCTTAAGCTTTCGTGTCCTTCAACAAGAAGATATTTGGCAGTCACGATGCAAATCTCTTGCATAACGCAGTATCAGTATTAACAATTGAGAAATCTTTACTAGGCCATATAAAAGGGGATTTGTTACAATTAAAGGAAAAATTGCATCATTATTCTCCAACCTATTGCCCGAGTAACAAGTTGAGCCTCAAACTTCCATTATAGTAGCACAATCAGTGCCCAACAACTAAAAAGACCCGAATTTGCATTAAACCGTTCGAAGCTCTTCCTAGAAACATGTTCCACATTAAATTTCTGGATGACCAACCCAAGTAGGACAACAAAATCTAGCTTCAAAAAGTTGGGTATTTGAGCGCCATGAGATAATTTAACCGAGATTTGGATGGCTTTTGTCATTGAAAACTGATTGTGCAACTATAATAAAAGGCTGAGAACTAACTTGGTACTTGGGCAATAGGTTAGAGACTAATAATACAATAAACCCTTCATATGGCACTGAAACAACAAGCACAGCAGAAACTCAAAACTCTCTGTTCACTGTTCAGGGTAAATACCAAATTCAACTCTCAGAACTCATAAACAAAGATTATATTGTTTTCAGGTTAATTCCTTTCACTGATACATATAACAAGTGATAGCTAACCAATTTTACCATGCAATGAGGCAACCCTACATAACTGTTTCTCGGATTCTAGCTGAATGCTTCGAGTTACCTTCTGACAGATGACGAGAGGTTGATTTCATTGCAGCGACCGAATAATTGAAACGTTGAAGAAGCTTAACTGTCAAAGCATCTGCAACTTCTATTTTGTTTTCAATCTCTTCCTATGGAACCAAAAGAAATTGATGTATTCAGGGTGAATATAGCAAATATATCATTTTTTCAGTTTTGAGAATTAGCTAAAATGCAAGATAAAAAGCTATAAAAACATGACACATACATTCAAAATTTTACATGAACTGGCAATATGTATTACAAAGATTCTAGAGCAACAAAGTTGAATAATTACAGATTCTTTGAGAATCAGCACATCTACCTTAATGATCAAGAATAGGTTCAGCTGTCATATTGCAAGTTGACAGCCATTAAACAGCTGAGAACTAAATCAAACTTCCTGTTCCAAGGTACATTAGCTACTTGCATTTAATTTAGATTCAGAATTAATTTAAGAAATGCAGTAGATGAATATAAGATGAAGCAGTATGCATGCATTAGTTTTAAGCTCTATATATAACTTAGACTAACAATTCCTTGACTTTAAAGCAATACTTGAGAGGTAGAATTGCAGTGTAGATGATCCATTTTCCATTAGTAGAGCCTCTGGTTCTAGAATTAGTAATTAAACCCGTTGCATTCTCTTTACAATTATTAAACAGGTACATAATTCATATTCCAATGTCTCACATGGTCTTGTTTTATCTAAATACACATCATTACCAATCAAGACCATGATTCTGACCTGAAGCTATACAAGTCTCTCTGTTTGAAGTACACGTGCACTCCTAATATAACGGTAATACCAGATCTAAACATATCTTTGTGAAGATAATAATTGTGTCGATCATAGAATTATAAGAATCATGGCATGTCCTATGCCTACGTTATATGGCTGAAGAGATCACAAAGACCCATTCTCAAAAATATGAACTCGAGGGCACCTGTCTATGAATAATCTTTTGGGCCTTCTTCTCTTGCCAGTCACGGTACATCGCAAAGAGCTCCAGTAGAACATTAGGGTTTACATTACCTAAGACATGCAAATATCATATTAACCATAAGAAAGGAACAAGATAGAGGGGGAAAAAAGGAAGAAAAAGATGACAAGGAATAATATATTATGCACAAACTGTTATGCATGTGAAGCTTCTAAGTTTCGTTTTTTGGGTGAGTGATCCAAATTGTGTGTATTATACTTAACAAACAGTAATACATTAGACAAGTTGAAGGCTACTGTAAAAATTCAAAATATTTTATCCCTAAGAATTTATGTCTAAATAACATACGGTTAGTTATACTCGAGGAAAATCTCAGGACATTGTCATAAGACAGTTTTTTTACATTCATTAAATTTACTAAAGGGCGTGATAGTTAAATTTTATGTTCATATTTCATTTTATGACTATTAATGAATCCATAGAATCATAAGGAGAACATTATAATCATTTAAAGAATATCAATGCATTGCTTTGCACTACAAATTTTAATTGCTGGATTACAATTCGAGTGTTTATTATCTTATAAAGTGATGAAGATTTTGTCTACATCAGTAATTTTATATTATCTTTAATTTTAGTCTTTAACTAGATTTAGTATTAATGAAGATCGAGTCTTTATCATTCATTTTAGTAATTATTTTTAATTTTAGTTTTTATCTAGTTTTTAGTTATTGCTTTAAATAAGGGTTGTTAGCCGTAATGGAAGAAAATTGGTTTTTGAATTTAAATAAAATAGACGTTGGATTTTCCGATCTCATAAATTCTCGATATTTGATATTTAAAATTAATGAGTCCAAATTCTCTGTAATCTTGCTCGAATCAAAGAGTTTTTGATGTCCAAATTTCTCGTATTCTTAGGAATCAACATAAACTAGAAGGTGATCATGTTGAAATATTCCTTTGAAAACGAGGAATTTCGATGGCGCACTCATTCATCGTTTCTACGCTTGAAAACAACGAGGAATTTCGATGGCGCACTCATTCATCGTTTCTACGCTTTTGTCCCTATATCGGTTGTAACGAATCACATGTTGAAAACAATTGTCCAAGAAATTCAAGAAAAATTCAATACGACAGCTATAGATGCCATAAATCCATACTTTTGGTCATTGACTTGTCTATAAAACATGACAAAATTTTGGGGAGGAGGCGACAAACTATGTCCTTAGTTTCGGAACACTTCTTTTTCAATTTTGATGTTCAAGAAATATGGTTGATTGAGAATGGAATATCTATTCATGTCATGATAGATATGCAACTTTTAATGAAATGGAACTAAGCAACTAATGAGCATTTCATAGAGCTATCAAGTAGATTGTCCTCTTACGACAAATTGGATGACGAACATGATAGGATTCCACTGGATGAAAATAAGAGAAATGTAAATTTACTGAAGGAAAAGATGATATTGCACTGAACGATTACAATGAAAAAGGACTGATAACTCTCTCTTTCACTCACTAATTTTCTGCCTAAATGGCCTCCTCTACATAATTATTTAATGGGCTAGTGCTAACAGAATTCCTAACTGATCCCAACAGACTTCCTTAATTCCTGCCAGCTTGTCCCGCCTCTTTCTTAGCTCTTCTAGAATAAGTATACACCACAGGAGGTCTATCATTACCCCCGGTTTCCAAAGACACCTTGTCCTCAAGGTGGAAGTCAGGGAAGTGATTGAGAATTGATGCTACTGGTTCCCACGAAGCTTCGAAGTCAGGTAGATCTTTCCATTGTATCAGAACTTCAAGTCCCTGGCGATGCCCGGTCTAAGCTTGGCGCACTCCCAAAACCTTTTCTGGTTCCACATTCCAACCTAGTTCATCGTCCAAAATTGTAGGTATCTGTTGACATGACACCATCGTTCCCAATGCTTTCTTCAGTTGGGACACGTGAAAAACTGGGTGGATTGCAGCTGAAGGAGGTAAGTCCAAACGGTAAGCCACTGGTCCAATGCACTTCAATATTTTGAAGGGGCCAAAGTACCTAGGACCCAACTTCTCATTAGGTTTCTTTGCCAGTGAACGGAGGCGATAAGGACGGAGTTTGACATAAACCATGTCCCCTTCCTGAAGTTTCACCTCCCTTCGGTGTTGGTCAGCTAAGGACTTCATCTTAGCTTGTGCTCGCTCCAAATGAGACTTCAATTCTACCAGAACTGCATCTCTGTCCGCCAGCTGTTGTTCCACTGCTGAAACGGTGATAGGCTGCTTGTCATATCGTAGTAATGGAGGGGGATCACGGCCATACACTGCCCGGAAAGGTGTGGTTTTTGTTGAAGCATGAAAGGTGGAGTTGTACCAGTATTCTGCCCAAGATAACCATGTGTACCACTTGCAAGGCTTGTCATATGTAAAGCACCTTAAATAAGTCTCAAGGCAACGATTTACCACTTCAGTCTGGCCGTCCGTCTGGGGGTGGTAGGCTGTACTGCGGCGAAGGACCGTTCCTTGTAGTCGGAACAATTCTGTCCAAAAATGGCTCAGGAAAATCTTATCTCGGTCTGACACTATGGAACGGGGAATGCCGTGCAGCCTTACTACCTCTTTGACAAACACTGCAGCTACTCCCACTACTGTGAAAGGGTGTTTGAGAGCCACAAAATGGCCATATTTGCTTAGTCGGTCCACCACTACCAAAATAGAATCATACCCCCCTGATTTTGGAAGCCCCTCAATGAAATCCATCGAAATATCCTCCCATATCTGCTCAGGAATGGGAAGGGGCTGAAGTAACCCAGCGGGAGACAGCGCAAGATTTTTATTTCTTTGGCACACCGAGCATTCCTCAGCAAATTTCTTGACATCCTGTTTCATTCCCGCCCAAAATAGATCTCCAGTGATGCGTTTGTAAGTCCTCAGGAACCCAGAATGTCCCCCCAAAGTACTGCTATGAAACTCCTGGAGAAGCCTGGGAATGAGGGGGGAAGATCGTGGCAAAACCAGCCTTCCCTTGTACAGCAGTAGATTACGTTCAACTGAATATTTGGGGTGGCTACCCGGATCCTCTATCAAATCCTTCCTGATCTTAGAGAGTTGAGGATCTTCGCCAACCTGTCTGGCCACTTCCTGTACATCCAATATTGCAGGAACAGATACGACTGACAGCTCTACTGGTTGAACCCTCCTCGACAGAGCATCTGCAGCCTTATTTTCCATTCCGGGTCGATACTGAATCTCAAAATCGAAGCCCAAGAGTTTGGTTAACCACTTCTGAAACTCCCCTTGCACAACTCTCTGCTCCAGCAAGTATTTTAAACTTCGTTGGTCAGTTCTCACAATGAAATGGCGTCCCAGTACATAGTGCCGCCATTTTTGGATGGACAGAACAATTGCCATTAACTCTCTCTCATAAACTGATTTTAGGCGGCTCTTGGCTGACAAGACTTGACTGAAATATGCTATGGGCCGCAGATTTTGCATTAACACTGCCCCTATGCCATAGCCTGATGCATCTGCCTCAATTATGAATGGAATTGAGAAGTCTGGAAGAGCCAAGACTGGTACCACGGTCATGGCTTCCTTTAGTTGTTGAAATGCAGCCTCCGCCTCATTCGTCCACCCAAAGGCATCTTTCTTGAGCTGCTGCGTAAGAGGCCAAGAGATTTCTCCGTACCCAGCCACAAAGCGACGGTAGTAACCTGTCAAACCCAGAAATCCTCGTAACTCCCTGATGTTTCGAGGGGTTGGCCACCTAGCCATGGCTGCGATCTTTTCCGGATCCGCTGAAACCCCTTCCTTAGAGACCAAATGCCCCAAATATTCTATTTGAACCTGGGCAAACTGACATTTTTTTGTGTTGGCGTATAACTGATGGGCTGCTAACACCTCGAATACCGTCTCCAAATGTTGCACATGTGTCTCCATATCCTTACTATATACCAGGATATCGTCAAAAAACACTAATACAAACTTCCGCAAGAGCCCCCGAAATACTTGATTCATAAGAGACTGGAAAGTAGCTGGGGCGTTGGTTAACCCAAAGGGCATGACGAGGAATTCGTAATGCCCTTCGTGTGTTCGAAATGCCGTTTTAGGTACATCTTCCGGTTTAACCCGAATCTGGTGATATCCAGACTTCAGATCCAATTTCGAAAATATAGCTGCTCCATGCAACTCATCCAGCAACTCATCAATAACAGGTATAGGAAATTTGTCCGGAACAGTTGTCTTGTTCAAAGCTCTATAGTCTACACAGAACCTCCAGCTCCCATCTTTCTTTTTTACTAACAAAACAGGACTAGAATAAGGGCTAGAACTAGTCTGTATTATTCCAGCCTCGAGCATCTCCCGGACTAAACGCTCAATTTCATTCTTCTGGATGTGGGGATACCGATATGGCCGCACACTAATTGGTTCGGTTCCCTCCTTTAATCGAATGGCGTGGTCTATGTCTCTGTTTGGAGGCAGCACCTTTGGCATGTGAAAGACGTGGGTGTATTTCTGCAGAACTCGATTCACTTCCTCAGTCAACTGTCCCTCCTTCAGCCCTTCTTCTTCTGTCCGCAGGCTACGCAGCTCCACCCACACCCCTTGCCCCTCCTGTTGTAAGGCCTTCACCATGGCTTTGAGAGTTACTTCCGTGTGATTACGCCTTTGATCCCCTTTCAACATAACTACCTTTTCCCCAATCCGGAAGCGCATGGTGAGGAGCTTCCAGTTCACTTCCATATTGCCCAAGCCACCTAACCACTGCATTCCCAAAATGACGTCGATGTTCCCTAACTCCAACGGCAGGAAATCCTCTACTACTCTTAGCCCTTGCACTTCCACTGTCACCCCCTTACAAATTCCTTTGCCCTGTACTGACATTCCCGTCCCCATCATTACCCCATAATTAGTAGTCACGACCGTCGGAATTTCTAACGCACTGATTAGCTTAGCTGAGATGAAATTATGTGTAGCTCCACAGTCCACAAGTATCAGCACTTCTTTACCTTTAATTTCCCCCATCAGTTTCATGGTTCCAGGAGTTGACAGTCCCACTACAGAGTTAAGTGATAACTCTACAGTTTCGGCAACCTCCACTGGCTCGCAACCTTCCTGTGCGTCGTCCCCAGCTATCTCGTCGTCCTGTAGCAGCATTATTTTTAATTCCCGGTGTTTGCACTGGTGCCCGAACGTGTATTTTTCGTCACAACGAAAACATAGCCCCTTTTCCCTCTTCGCCTGCCATTCCGCGTCAGTCAACCTTCGGATCGGAGCTTCCCTGCGTGTTGCAGGTATTTTCTCTCCTACAGTGACCATCCTGGTTGGAAACCCTTCCCCGATTCTTCCTTCTCCTTTCATTGGAGCTGGATTTGCCTTATAGATCCTTGGGCCTGGTGGGGTTGTGAGGGATTTCATTAATTGATTCCTTTCTTCCACCCTTTGGGCCATGTCCATGATGCGGCCCAAGCCACTGGGCTGATGCAGACGAATTTCAGCTCGTATAGTGGGCTTGAGCCCATTAACAAATGTGCTTTGTAGCACTTCTTCAGGGAGGCCCCCCAACGGCGCTGCTAAAGTCTCGAACAGCTGACAGAACTCCTCCACTGTCCCTTCCTGCCGGATTGCCAAGAATTTTTCGCAGAGGCTCCCTTCTTGTGTTGGACGGAACCTCATCAATAGTTTCTGCCTAAACGATTCCCAGCTTCTAAACGGCTCCCTCGCCTCCGTCCACTGAAGCCACGACAGAGCACTCCCTTCAAGACTGACCCCTATTGCTGCCAGTTTCTCCTTCTCTGATAAACCATTTATCTCAAAATACCTTTCCGCTCGATAGATCCATCCATCCGGGTTATCGCCACTGAAAATTGGCATCTCCAATTTACGGACTCGTCGCCAATCCCCTTCCGTACTTGCTTCTTCCAATTCTTCTGGCGATTTTTCTCGAGCTGGAGCTCGTTGACCCATCAAGGGTCCTTGATTCACATTGGCTTGTCGACCTCTGTTCATCGCAATTCCGTCTCCTCCTTCCGTTACCCGCTCCTTTTCCAGTTGTGGGGGGTTCCACGTAGCCATGGTTTTCTGCGTCTCCTCTACTGTTTGCAAAATTCTTGCCATGTTTTGAGCGAGGTGTTCCACCGATTGTTCCAAGCCTGCCAAGCGCTGCAGTTCTGATTTCAGTTCTTCTACTTCTTTCTCCATTGCCTCCACCTTGCTGTCTGTTTTCTTTTGTGCCATCAGGATTGAACGGGCTCTGATACCAATTGATAGGATTCCACTGGATGAAAATAAGAGAAATGTAAATTTACTGAAGGAAAAGATGATATTGCACTGAACGATTACAATGAAAAAGGACTGATAACTCTCTCTTTCACTCACTAATTTTCTGCCTAAATGGCCTCCTCTACATAATTATTTAATGGGCTAGTGCTAACAGAATTCCTAACTGATCCCAACAGACTTCCTTAATTCCTGCCAGCTTGTCCCGCCTCTTTCTTAGCTCTTCTAGAATAAGTATACACCACAGGAGGTCTATCAGAACACAGTGCAAGATGTGATGACGAATCTTAGTCAACCGAAGGAGAATGATGAAGATTTGAGTCTTCATCATTAATTTTATTATTATCTTTAATTTTAGTCTTTATCTAGATTTAGTCTGGTTGAANAGTATACACCACAGGAGGTCTATCAGAACACAGTGCAAGATGTGATGACGAATCTTAGTCAACCGAAGGAGAATGATGAAGATTTGAGTCTTCATCATTAATTTTATTATTATCTTTAATTTTAGTCTTTATCTAGATTTAGTCTGGTTGAAGATTGAGTCTTTGTCATTAATTTTAGTTATTACTTTTAATTTCAGTGTTTATCTAGATTTCAGATTGTTTTAAATAAGAGTTGTAAGTCTAATGGCAGAAAATTGGTTTTTGAATTTAAATAAAATAGATTTCGGAATTTTGGAACAGTAAAATGGCTTTTAGTTCTCTCTTGAAGCATCATAATATCCCAATAACCCAACAAAAACCAGTTTATTTATGCACACGAAGCTTTGTTCCCATGACAAGTGATGAGTGTGTTACACTCATGATATTTATGCTATTTAACTTGATAATTTGTTAAATTTTAAGAGTTTTTAGATCGATTTGATGTGTGTTTTAATGTTGTGTTGTAGGTTTGGCAAATTGGTGAAAAAAGGACTTTAATGAGCTAAAAAGGATGAGAATGTGAATCCGCATATAAGAGGCATGGAATTTTGTAAAAGAGGTGAAAAAATAAGCTAAGTTGAAGAAGAAAAAGGCGAAAATCAACTGAGAGAATCGACGGCCCGGCACCAAATCTTGATAAAACAATTGCACACTTTGGGCACCGCAGCGCCATCTAAGTGGCACCCGACGCCACTTCAAGGTGAAATTTCATCACTGGCGACTGGCGCCCAACGCCATGGTCGGGGCGGCCCCAACGCAAATAACTGAAAAGAATTGCAGGAGGTGGGCGCTGCAACTCCCACCATTAGGCCCCTCAGTGTCAGTTCAACAAATATCGCAGCGCCACAGCGCCATGATTGTAGTGCCTAGGCGACGAGAGAAATTCTATTTTTTTGGGATTATTTTTAAAACCCAATCCACCCCAACTCTTTGAAGGACTTCAAGATGATATAAATAAAACCCTAGAGATCACTCTTGAACTACAATTCATCGAGGCAAAAGGCAAGAAGGCAAGAAAGCAAGAAGAATATCAAGAAAAGGATTGCTTTAAGATAAAAAAAAAAAATTATTTCTCTTCTTATTTTCTATTTTATTAATCATGATTTCGAGATTTCCTTAATCTATAATCATGTACTAATTTCTATATGTAGGGTTTCTTGTAACTAAGACTTGAGATTATGTTTTGATTTTAATTAGTTATTTCTTTAAGATTCCATTTTGTTTGTTTGTATTATTTAAGTTTAATGCTTTCAATTAAATGGCCATTAATTGAACTATTGGATTGTTTAAGTTTCGACACTCCAAAGAGGGAAACTTAGACTCGATCTTAGAATAACACAGCCTAGAAAATTATAGGTTTTGAGAGAAATTATAATTCCTTTGAAGCCGTTTCACATAAGAACCAAGAATTTGATAATTCTAGATATTTAATTAGGAATAAAGATATTGGAGTTGAATTCTAGAAATAGTTTTTACTAGGTACCGGAGAGGGAGAAAAATTACATTAAGGTTCTTACTTATAAACTTAGGAACATAGTCGATAGTTAGGTGAAATCGCAGCCCTAGTCTTTCTCATATTGATAAATTCTTCTCGTTGACTTAGTCACCATATTCACAGTAGAATTAGATAAAAAAAACCATTGATACTACATTTCAATTGTCTAGATAAAATAAAAGTTATTCAATTATAGTACTTAGTATAAAACTGATATTCAATCCCTGTGGGTTCGACATTCTAACTTAATCGTTATATTACAAAAAATGACCCTGTACGCTTGCAGTATAATTGCGTTGTAAAAAGCGCGTAACAACAAGCTCTTTTTAATAATGTAATGAAAATTTTCAGGGGTGGAAACTTTAGAACCTAATTATTTTCCCTATGATTAAAAAATTCTCTAAGCATATAGATGTTATTTAGTGTGAGTGATAAGTCAATCCTCCTAGAATAGAGTCTAGTCAAGATTACTTGGTTTCAGATATGGGAGTAAAGTTGGAAAAAATGATAACAATGACTTATCAACCAAGATTATAAGAGATCAGTTATTGCCTTGTTGGTAGCAAGAGAGTTCGCTAGTATAGTCATAGAGGAAGAAGCTTAAGAAAATTATGATTTCCCTATTGTTC
>CAIGRQ010194177.1:0-14222 GCA_903798375.1 Fraxinus sp. D2006-0159
ACTGGCCAATAAATTTTTTAATAAAGTGACATTTTTGTGTTTATGTGAAATTATAAATTGTTAACAAGGGTATTTTGGTCTAAATTCTTTCAAGATCGACATTTTTGCAAATGGACACAAAAAGTGGACATTTTGTGAAATTATCTCTTTTTATTTTTTAAAGAATATGTACCAAACAGTGCTGAACATTAATAGGGTTCTCATCCACTTGTCTAGATCATAACTAGTGACATGACATTTTTTTATAAAGATATTGCGTGACTATATTAATTATCAACTCAGCCAGAGATTGCTACAATTATGAACTGTTGTCTATTTAAGGGCACATACGTACACAAAAGCAAATAACATACTGGTTAATTCCCTTCTAGTTCTTCATATAACCAGCATGAAAATCATTTCAATCCTAATGATAATTTCTTGTCTAGGGATAGTTTCAGCTAGCCCTCGTCTCAAGTATAACTCAATTTTTAGCTTTGGGGACTCATATGCTGACACGGGAAATTTTCTCCTCTCAGGAGCCCTTGCATATCCGGTCATTGGAAAGCTTCCTTATGGTGAAACTTACTTTCATCGTGCCACCGGACGTTGCTCTAATGGCCGCCTTGTAGTCGACTTCATTGGTACATACCATAATTACATTTTCTTACTTCTCATTATTGTTCGTGTGAACATTGAAAGATGCATGAAATCGACCTTAGATTTACTTTATAATAGTTTGTTAAAATTTAATGTAGCTGAGGCATATGGATTACCTTATCTGCCACCATATCTGTCACTTGCTAAAGGTGACCAGAAATTCGAGCATGGAGGGAATTTTGCAGTTGCTGGAGCTACTGCAGTGGACGCAAAATTTTTCTATGATCGCAAGATAGTACAGATGTTGTGGACAAATGATTCATTGAGTGTTCAACTTGGGTGGTTCAAGAAGCTCAAATCTACACTATGTTCCACGAAAGAAGGTAATTATCTGCAACAATTTACAAGGAACAATGCCATGATGAACATACATGCCAAGATTAAAGTTACTTATACTTTTAATTAACATTTTCTTATTAAGGTCAAAGTCAACAATTAATTTTTAACTATATATTTTATGTGATCAACAATTTTTTAGTCACACATTTCATCAATTTTTATCAAAATTTACTAAAAATCTAAATTTTAATCACTCAACAAACAGGGCCAACGTTTGAAAATGTTATTTCACAAAGATAACAGTTTGACTAATAAGAAATTAATTAGTTTCCCTAAAAATAAACTTTCTTACTCATATTTTAAGAGCATCTACAAGAAACTCTATAAACATTAAATACTCTCTATTTTAAAGAGTCGATGCTTAAAAATAACAATGATTACATTTAATAAGTTACAACTTTCAATACTCTATAATTTAAATTATTCAAATAAATTGAGATGAAGAGAAATCAATAAATATTCATTGAAAAATCAACATGAAGAGTCAAATTAAATAAATAGTATTGTAAAAGTGCACACAAAATTTACTCTCTTAATTTAAAGATGATTTCTAATATACATAAAATGCTCTTTCTTGGAGATGGTCTAAGCTTAGTCAATCATCCACAAAACAGTCAAAAGCTATGCATATTATTATAGAGTATATATTAGCCTGTGTTTGACACCCATTTTTTTTTTCCTATTCTCATTATCATTCTTTCTCTCTTCCTCATTCTCATTTTTTTAAATTTTTTTTTGATCGAAAAATAAATCAAATATACATGTAGAGTAGTGAGTTAAGAGATAGAATCTCACATCGAATAATGATGAAAATATAAACCAACTTATAAAGGATTGAGCTACTCCTCTTAACAAGGTTGACCTTTTAAGATGGAGCCTCAAATCTTAACAGAAAGCAATAAGAAAAAAATAAGCAATATGCCCGTAACATGAACCAGAGATCTAGATGATTAAGAGGAGGAAGGTCTGTTCATACCAAACAATCCTTGTTCTCCACAAATAGACGGATAGCATCATCAGCTGCTCCACTGGTAATTATGCCTTCCCTGAAAATATTCACACAACTCGAATGGCTCATGACAAGTCCCAAAAAGATTTGGTAATGATGAAATATTAACCCAAAATAATTAAAAATCACCAAGTTGTGCACTTGCATATTTAAACAAAAGAACATGTTTGTCAACTGTCATGAAAGGGGCAGATGAAAAAGGTAAATTAATTGCCATGTTTATCTTGCTACCTTGACCAATGGACAGAAAAAATTGTTCGATCATGATAGCCAGAGAGGGTACAAAGATGTGACCTGACAAAAGCAAAAGAAAATATTTTATCAGTTTGCTAATTTTGCAGCCAGGATTACAGACAATGTGAAAAAAGTCATCAAGACAAGGGGACATTTTTACTTCATATGAATGCGGCACTCCCTTCATATAAAAAAGTTGTCAATGATTATGAATTTCTTTAATACAAACCATTATAGTCCCCTGGGATAAAGATCTAAATGAATCACTTCAATCTAACAGCATTCGACACTTAAAAGTAAATTTTTAGTCTACACAAGGTTGTTGAAGGAATCAAGGTTATAAGATGTGATCATACTGGTGTGTTACATGTACTCTCACCAGACATTACAATGCAAAGAAATATGATCGCACCAATATGGCAAGGGCACAAGTATCATATATGAAATAGTTAATGTCTACTGTTTTGATTGCTCAATTTTACAAAGTTCATAATAACAAAAGAAAGAGGAACCTGGAGTTAAAGGTTCAACAATATATGAAATTTTCATTTTACTAAAGATGATTCATAAAAATCTTTTCTTTTTAGATTCCCCTTTGTGCGTGTGGGGTCATATCATATCCCTATATTTCACCTGACCTACCTCATGAGGAATAAATAAGTGATCATAAGTGAAAACAGGTAAACACTAAAGCATATTTTTTTATGAATATTACTTGCAGTTTAATGATCCCATTACAATACTAGTGATTTGAGACCAATTTGGCATGGAAAACTATCCCAAAAAATCCAAGCCAAGCCCCACAGGACCTATGTTTAGCGGGGAAATAGGATAATTATATCACTACAACGCTGTTTCAAATGCGTAAGATCAATTATATTAAATGGGAATCAAGGGGGTGCAACCAACGTACACAACCCAGTGGCTGCCTATCTATACATTGGTATAAACTTCTAAAGCCTAGCATGAAAGTAAACAACTGTCAGGAAACATTAGTGGAGTTTTAAAATTTCTCTTTATTGAAATGAACTAGCTTCTTTCTCAAACCCCTTCCATCCTCTCCTCCGCACCACCTAAAAGATGCATATTGGAATTACATAACTACTACTCCTTCAAGGCTCAAGCAACTAAACACCTTCATTTAATCAGCAGGAGTTTTAGGTGAGTTGAAAGGTGTATCTTATGTAACTTCACGTCTTTAGGAAAGCTCATATTTAGGGAAGATATAAATGCTGTATTTGGAAAGAGCTCATCATTTATGGAGAAAAGGAATTAAGGTCATCAAATAGTAAACGGACGGAGTATCATACAAAAAATACAATCAAGAAACAAAGCATGTATATTGTTTTTTTTGCCACAATCTTAATAAAGCATAGATATTTTATCTTTTGTAATATTGCTTAGTTAATTACGAAACTCACAATAACAAAGAAACAACGTTCATTGAATGATCCAAAGAATTCAAATGGATTATGATAAGGGCTAATAATTGTCTTGCATCGTCACTATGCTCTCAAACATTGCATAAATTAGCAGTAGCAGTAAACATCTTAGCTCCAAACTAATTAGACCGCTAGCATGTGCTATGTACATGGATTTACACTTAATCCTTCAATAGTTTCATATTTTTCTGTCCCCTTAGTTGTATGACATGTACCAATGAAGCTGTAACTTGGGCTGAAAAAAAATTTGAGCTCTATTAACACAAAAAGATAGAATAAAAATATTGTAGGTCTGTCATTTCAAGTGATAGATGCGAGTTTAAACCCTCCTATTTTGGGGATAAAATGAAAAGTTAAAAAGGATACTAAAATTTCATCTCAAGCAACAGTAAAGGAGTAATAAAACACACAATATGACAATTTACTCACCAAGGTGCATTTCCATCACCTGACTGCATCCTCATAATGTCAGCGCCCCATATCTTAAGAGTAAGATCATCACTGCAAAAGCATTTTGACTGCATTATATATCCCTTCACAACTATTTTTCTGCTAATAATCGAATTACAGCTTTAATAATAATTGGAAACAACAATTCTTGCGTGGTTTGATAAAAATAATCTGAACATCAAACTTGAATAAATTGGCATAAAACATCGAAGTCATACATACCTACAGGTAACCATTTTGTCTCCATCCGAATTAAAAGATAAAGCCCAGACTGAAGATGTATGTCCACTGGAAATGCAAAGACAGTTACATGAGAGTTTAACAAAATCATAAACAACCTGATATGAACCAAATAGAGGGACAATGATGTGGAAAACCGATAAGCAAGTGAATCACAGATAATAACCATGAATAATGGAAAGAAAATAAATCTAAAATTTTATGATATGTAGTGAGGCCACCATCTGTATTGGGAAAAAACTTTAATAACTCATGGGACAGACAGTATGAAAAAAGATTCAGACAAGACCTTTGGCTTAGAAGCAAGAGAAAAATTTTCTGTTGATGTTATTGCAACACACTTGATGGACTCTATAATTCAGTAAATGGCTTCTATTTCAATTGATTTTGTTTTTCGACTTCTGAAAGTTGAATCAGATGTTAATGTTAATGAACCAATTTTACTTAACCTATACGCTCAAGGCTGTGGGTCAACGTAGCAGGCGGCAGAGAATCAATTAAGTTTTCAAACTTAATTTGGTTTCTACATCACCATCTTGTGTTTGGGGGAGTGCTAAAGATTTGATTTTTATTGTTCAATAAAATCCTAGACAAACAGGGTTTTTCTTTGTTTTTCAATATTAGGAGATTCAGTTAACTCTATTGGTTATTTAACAAAATAATTTTTTTTTTAGATTCTTTCAATTTTTGGAATAAGATAAATTATGTTAGGTTCTTAAAGGAAAGATTATGGCACGTATTTGTAGAGAAGATTATGACAAGTCCTCTGTTATTTTGGTTATTTGTAACCCTATAGTAATTTTATGGAAGAAAAGGTGAAGGAATGAAAGGAAAGAGAAAAATATGAAGGCATATGCATGCACATGTTTACAAAGGCAGTATTGATATTCACGTTTCATGTTTTCTCAAAACATTAGAATGCTAATATACAGATTTATCAATGTAGGTAATTGGTTATCCTTCCTTAAAATCTGATCTATTGTTGACGTAAAATTCATAAACCAAAAGGGTGACCCCAGAAAGGCTTAAAATGGAATATAGGAATAAAGCACAGGACAAGCATTTGAAATTATATTTATATACAAAATAAAATAAAATCACAGTTCATAACAAGTGTTACTAGTAGAAAGCACTTGAAATAGTACATGAGATGGGACAACCCATGGGAAATGAGCATGTGCCATATAATTCTCTCAAACACGAAGAACGAGTGCAAACCCATACCTATCAGATTCACCTAAAGTTTGAACACAATGCCAATCGTCGTTGTCCCCATCTTCGGCCCAAATCTGCCAGAGTTTGATGCATGTTATTTAATATCTTCCACTATCGAATTAAGTAGAAGGTACACTGGTTTAACATTATAGTTGAATGCATGACCAGAATAACAGGATAATTTGACTACTTTATACACCTTAATAGTGTTGTCATAGCTACAAGAGAACAGGATATCCACAGATGGATGCCATTCGACCATTTTAACATCTTGTGTATGTCCTTGCAACACCGAAACACAGTCAAACTCATTACCGGGTAATACTTCCCATATCCAAACTGATTTATCTCGTCCACAAGTTGCAAGCAGCGAGCCAGATGCGTTCCAAGAGACACATTTGACTTCATTTTCATGACCCTGTATATAAATTCAACATTTGCATCCATATAAAGACAGCATGACTTGAAGAGATCTTGCAACTGTTTGAGTAGATATAATATAACAAAGGAAGAAACATTAAACAATTGGATCATGTTAATGCTTTAAGGCCAAAAGGTCACAGGTGGGGTATCTGACTGCAAATTGTTTAAAAAATTATATAATTAGCAATGATTCACAAGAAAATATTAGCAGGTTTGGTAGAATATATAACATGATATACTCATCTTTAACAGTTTGATATGGAATTTGAAAATGGAACTATACCTCTAGAGTGGAAACACATTCATAATCACCACCAACATGTTCCCAAATAGCAGTAGTTGCATCAAAACTTCCTGTCGCTAACAATTTGCCAGATGGTGACCAATCACATGATCTAACAGTCCTAGTGTGTGTCTCCTCCAGTACTGCCTGCAAGAACACATACTTTGAGTCACACAGAAAATGAATTGACCAACATTGATAGAAAAAAGAATCTACAATGTCACAGCTCTAAAGAATAAAATTGCAGACACTCAATAATCAAATTAAATCTAAATATAACGAGCATTATTTGAATAGAAAATTCAGTTTAAAAACTATGCAATCTACCAAATATGAGCCTTTGATGTAAAAATGGGGCTGGTGGCTGAGGAAAAATAGTTTTATTTTTATTCATTTTTATTTTTTTTATTTAAAGGAGAGTAAACATAGTTGTATTGAAGTTTTCAGATGAAAAACAAGCCCCAAAATATAAAAACATTTCCTAGATTGAATGCATTTTTACATCAGTTGAACCAACTTGAAATAGTTACATTTATTATAAAAAAAAATAATGACAAATCTACGCAATGCTACATTGTCATTATACATTAGACTCTCAATCAATTTATCATTTCTTATCAAACACAAATAGAAATAATAAATTCAATCAATTATTAGATATCATATTTTCACAGAAATGCAAAGTTAGAGATAGTAATAATAATAATAATAAATAAATAAATATTTTTCCTTCATTTCAAGATATTATTGTATCGATTATCACTGAATCACTTATCTTGTTACGTTTATAAGAAAAAATATCAGAAGCCAAACCCAAGCTGGTAAAGAGAGAGAAATATTGAACCTTGCACTGAAAAGATCCGGTAGCAGGGCTCTGTTCCCAAATTCGTACGGTCTTGTCGCCGCTACAAGAAGCAAGTACGGCAGGGATACCATCGACGCCGGTCGCCGGTTTCCAGGAAAGGCTCCATACCCTATCAGTGTGTCCTTCGAGTATTTGCTTTTCCTTAAGATCGAAATCGCCGTCGAAATTCATCGCACAAATTCAGAGATGAAGTGTATAAAATTTGTGTTTTGAAGGTAGTTCACGCGCCGCTGTAGATAGTGGCGAATTGAGGCAGAAGTAGGAGAGTGTGGTGGACTCGTGCCAGTATCACTCGTGGACCAAGAAAAGTAAGTAACGAACATAAATCCAGTATCACTCGTGGACCAGGAAAAGTGTAACGACTAAGCCCATAAATTATTCTATGGATCAAACTTTAATTTAATTTAATCATATAAATTAAGACATTCACAATTTCTATAAATTTCTCAATCACACATTTCATAATTTCTTAATCAAAATCTACTACAACTTTTATATAGATTAATATTAAAATAAAAATGCAGAGAAAACACGACTTAGAGATATTTTCCTACGACGTGCTTGTGTGAATATAGTTATTCAAAGCTAATATGTATGAAAATTAATCTGTAAGTTACATTTTATCATTTTATACAAAACTATTCATTTCTCATCGCATGGATTGCAACAATCTAATTAATAAATAAATATATCTATTTTTACCCACTTTGTGATTTTTAGATAACTTTGGTAAGAAATAAAATCAAAATTTTAGTAAATTTTGACAAATATTGATGAAATGTGTGATTGAGAAATTGTATGTCCCATAAAATGTGTGGTTAAAATTAGTTGTTGACATTGATTTAAATTAAGTGCGGGCCCATCCAAATGAGGGGGTGTACAAGTAGCAAGATTTTTAAACTAAGTTATGAATTTTAATTTCTACCGAATTAAGACTCAATGTTAAAAGATTAACTAGCTCATCTTTGTGCTCCAAAGAAACATATGTAATTAATTTAAGGGACCAATATGCCAATTAAATGAAGGGATAATTGCAACAACGGTACCAAACCTTCCATTTACTAACAAACTTTGACAAATCTTTCGTTTGTACCACCCACAGTAACAAGCCTTTCAAAATGTCGCAGTTGAAGTCCAAATGGATGATTTTCCGTTAGTTTGACCGTTAGTTGATCAAATAATTGACTTTGACAATTATTTTGACTAGTTTTAAAAGGTTAAAATGATAAATTTACATTTTTTTTAGAATCAAATAACTAAAATCAAATAATTAAATTAAAAACAAAAAAATCAACTTCATCTTCTCCATCCACCCCATCCCCATCCCAAAACCATCACCACCACTGTCATCTCCTCCACCGTAATCAATAACTACATATTTACTCACCGCCAAAACCATCACAAGTGACGACGTACTTGAAGATCTAAGAGGAGAGAAACATGGGTTTCCTCAAATTTTGCAGTCATTAAAGTTCTTTGACGGCTTTGGGGACTGTAACTGAACTTATCAAAACTAGATATACGGACGACGACGGTGATGTCATTGATATCAGCGATGAGGATGATGATTTGATGGGGGATGGTGGTGGGCCTGTCGAGTATAGCTTTTTCGTCAAGTTGTATATGGTGGCATGTTGATTCCATTTAATGTGAAGAAGAAAAATGGGAAGAATTTGAAGAAAGAAGTGAAAAAAATCAACTTTAATGGTGGAAATCTATCTTATTTTCCTAATTTGTTAATAGAACAAGATTTGTTTTGGAAAGGTGAAGACGTTTAACCCAGACACTTGACTATCCCATTCGTCGCAAATTTCCCCAAAAAAGTTCAGATTTTATGGTCAAGAAGATGGTTACGTTTAACCCAGATTTCCAAATTTCTAGTAATTTCTCCCATCTAATAAATTGTCAAACTCCATTTTTCCACATCTTTCATTCGCTTCTCTAACTATTACCTACCATGAGTGTTCTCAATTATGCACATGCACCACCATCCACTTCCTTCAATTCCAAATCTGCCAGTTTTGTACTGGATGATCACTAGTTCAACAAATTCATCTTCTTCTTCGGCATCGAAAATATCCTCACAGTCAACTGCTCTTTCATCTCACCAGCTGTCCTATTATTCTACTGTGTCAACTATTGCGCTGCAAAATAAAAGCAAAGATAATGATTTTGGAGGTGAGTAGATGTGTAGTTATTGATTACGGTGGAGGAGATTGTAGTGGTGGCGGTGGATGAGATGGCGGTGACGGTGATAATTTTGGGTGGGGATGAGTATGTGTGGGGTGGATGGAGAAGATGAAGTTGGTTTTGATTTTTTAATTTTAGTTATTTTATTCTAAGACAATGTAAAGTTACCGGTTTAACCCTTTAGAATTAGTCAAAATAATTGCCAAATTCAATTATTTGTTCAACTAACAGTTAAACTAACGAAAATCATTCATTTGGACTTCTGCTGTGATATTTTGAAAGGTTTGACACTATAGGTGGTACAAACGAAAGGCTTGGATAAAGTCTGCTAACGCTGTTGCGATCATCCCTTAAATGAAAGCCCTATTAATTTGTTTATAAGTAGGGTTGTAAATGAATCGGATATGAATCGAATCTGTCACTATTGAATTCGATCTGATCCGATATGAATAATTATTCGATTCAATAATTCAACGGATATTTGATTGTTAAATTTTTATTCAATTTGTTGTATTGTCGGTATTCAATTCGATTAAAATGATAAAATATTAATAATATATTATAAAATTAAATAAACATATTCATTCTACCCAACAACACACATCATTCTCTCCTCTCTCTCTCTCTATAATCATCTCTCTCTTCTCTCTCGACCACACACTCTCTCTACTCTGCCTCACCGTCGCCACTAGACGAGAACACGTCGCGCACCGTCGTCGACAGCTATGTGCTTACCTTCACCTGCACCCTAGCATCTGGTGCGCAGCTGCTGCGACAGCTTCGTCCTTGCAGCAATCTGTGAAGCACCCATGGTGGTGGCAGCGGTTCATTAGTGTTGGTAGCGCTGGTGTGTTGTTGCATTGTGGGGCTTTGTTGGTGGTGGCAGCGATGTGTCTATATAGGGTGGGATGTGTTGATGGCGGTGTGGTGCGAGGTGGTGGTGTGCGTTGGGGTATGAGGGGGTGGTGGTGGTGGTGGTGGTGTAGATGTCTATGGGTTGAATTCGATGGATATAGTTGAGGTTAGGAAGTTGAAGGTGATGAGTAGTGTTTTTAACTTAATTGGGTATTTTGTAGTAGTGGACAGTAGATTTTGAGTTGGGTCAGGTACTTAGTGTAAATGGGTCATTATGGAGTACTGCAATTGCGCTGACGTGGTGGTGGGCATGTGGGTTGAGAGATGTGAGAAGCGAAGCAAATCTGTGAGCTGAGAAGGTGGTTGTTCTGGTTGTGTGCAGTGATTTTGTTGGTGGTGGATTTTGGTATTGGTGGCGATGGGCATGTCGAGGTGGTGGTGGATCAATGTGAGGATTTGGTGATGTTTTCTGCGATGTGTTGATTTGTTTGAGGTGGTGTTGCTGCCGGGAGAAGGTGGTGGTGGTTTGGCGACGACGGTGGTAGTGGTGCTGCTGAAGAGAGTGGTGATGTGGCGGTCATAAGTTGGTGGTTGGCGGTAGTCACATATTATTTTGGTCGTTTGTGACCATTAAATTGGTTAACCTGTGATCAATAAACAATATGTGACCAATAAAAAGATAAATTATGACCAAAAAAATAATGTGTGACCTAAAAAATTATTAATTTGTGACCGATAATTTGACAATGTGACTGTATACTAAGTTGTGACTTATAATATTTGTGATTTGTAACCTATAAATAAATTGTGACGTTTGAATTTTTTATTTTTGACCGATGAATAAATTGTGACCTATAAAATTTCTGAATTGTGATCGTAAAATAATTTGTGACATATAAAATTTGTGATTTATGACCAATGAATAATACATGACTTATAAAATTTTCGATTCCTGGCTGATGAACAAATTGTGAGATAAGAATTTTGAATTGTGACCATATAATTTGTGACGTTTCAATTTTTGATTTGTGATCGATGAACAAATTGTGACCTATAAAATTTTGGGATTGTGACCATAAAATAATTTGTGACATATAAAATTTGTGACCAATGAATAATATGTGACCAATTATATGAAATTTGTGACCAAATTATATTGAACTGTGCCTTAATATATTTAATTAATAAAATATATGTTTAATTAATTAATTTATAAATAAAATCTAAAAAACTCTGAAATTTGAAATTTGAAACATAATCTTTTAAATTTGAAATTGATAAAACTAAACCTCTTAGTTATGAAATCTTCCATATTGCAAATCCCGTGATATTCTAGTGAGTATTTGATATAAGAATTGGGAACAATGAAAGCAACTCTAACTGTTGACCCCCTTTAACTTTTTAATTTATAAAATAAATTAATTATTTTTTATCTTATTAATTAATAAAACTTAAAAAACTCTCCCAAATATTTCAATTAAAAATATTATACTATTATCTAATATAATTTATTATTTGAAAATTATGTGTAAAATATAATACAAATTTCAAAGTGAAAAAAATTGTGTAATAAATTATGCGATAATATATAAAAAATATATTATATTATATTAACCGAGTTATTATCTGATCGGATTGACATATATCTATATTTGCTTCATTTAGTTAATAGATTATTAGATTCGGGTCTTGATCAGGTTATTAGATTAAAACCATAAATTCATTTTCCATTAATTTCATTGGATTATGATCAAAATTCAATCCATTACAGCCCTATTCATAAGCCCATGTTTGACAATCATTATTTGGGGGAAAAAAGAGTTTTGAATAGTGATTTTTAAAAGAATGTATCGTTAAAAAGCAAGAAAAAGTTTTTGATTTACGTGCATAATATTTTATTGTGTGAATGTGTAGTTGAAAATGAGTTTGTAAGGAAAAGAGTTTAAAAATAATAGTTATCAAACATAGGCTAAATTGCTTATAAAGAATCGAGTCACTTTTTATCCATATATTTTGAGATATCCATGAGTATTGCTCATTTATATATCATTGTTTCTGTTTATTTATAATTTAAATCGTTTTTATACACTTCCTAAACATTACAATTATCAATTTGGTGACAATTAAGTAGTAGTAGTACGTAATTGATACTTATGGATATGTCTTATTTAAAATGACGTATTAATAAATGTTACTGTGAGAGAGAGAGAGAGAGAGAGAGACTGTTAGAAAAGACACTGTTAGAACATCTCCAATGATAGTGTAAAATTGGGTGTCTAAATTCAAATTTTACTTCAACGGAAAAATCTAAATCTTATTTTTGCTTCTTTGTGGATGCCGAAAAATGCAATTTGCATTTCATATGCATCTCTCCATTAAAGAGATTTTCGATCACTTTGGAAATTTAAATCACAATTTAGAGCTATTTTTCATCACGATTGGAGATTTTCTTAGGCTTTAAAAAGGCAAATTAAGACTAGAGAAACTAGAAGAAAGTGTCAATGTGCGTAGGAAGAATTTGAAAGAATGTGGAAAATCTTATAATTGACATTTTGATTAATAAAGTGATCGATAGTTTGCATTGATTCCTTCTTATTCATTTTCTGTTTTTTTTTTTTCCCACAGTCCGCTTGAAGTGATATTTTCTAGAGCCCTGCTACGTTACCAGGCTGGTGGTTCACAGCAGGCTACTCACATTCCGAGGGGTGGGTATTTTTTGGGCATTTTTTATTGCACGTGGGGCCCACCCATTTGAGAGAGAGCCTGTAAAACTCCTGTGATGCAAAGCCTGGTAGAGGAGAATTATTGTATTTTCTAACTCAATTTGACCATCCGATTTTATGTCACTGGTTTAGACCCTCCAAAAGAAGTTTAGTACCCATTGAAATATTCTAACTCCACAAATGTACGAAACGAATCATAAGAATAAAGGCACAAATTAATACGTTCATTCGTACTGAAAAGGGAATACTCACTTTGCTTTCTGCATCGGCTTCCACACTTATCGACACTGTAGATTTCTGCGTTGTTGGGTCTTCCACTTCATCAAATCTTTCAATTCAAGAAAGAAATAAGTTGTTTTAGTAATTATAGCCCCTGTTTGTCTACCATTATTCTAAAAAATTATTTGCTACAGTAAGATTCTCCACCACACATTCACTCAATAAAATATTCTATACACAAATCAATAAAGTTACTTTAAATTCAACCACAGACTCTCCAAAAAATATTATTCATTACACCATTTTTCTCCCAATAATGGGAAACAAACACACCCATAATGTCACTTCCACCACTATAGTCTATATGCTTTAGTGGCTTCTGATATTTGTCTATTTCAATCGTCATCTTATCTAAAATTTTATTACAGTGTTGAATCACTTAAAAAAAAATACAGAATGAATATTGTCTTATTAATACGATATCACTAGTCATCATTCGAACATGAATCATACAACAGTACATAATCCTTGACATAATCTTTGACTTAATGATACATGACATTCCATCACTTAACTATTTTAAACACCGTCAGCTTTTCCATTAAATCATCTGCTGCTAATTCGGATTATGTCACTCTATCTGTTAATTTTCTTATGACAAAGTGGCAAAATCTATTCGAATATATGTTTTCTCTGTACAGAACTCAAAAGTAGATTATTCTTCAGTTAATACTGCTACAAATGCTGCCCTCTTTAACATTCTGACTATTGAATAACGTGCCTAATGAACACATATTTTGGTTCGAAGTACAGTTCTCAAGGATTGAACAGAAAAAGGGCGGTGTAGATAAAGTTAGAGGAGTTGGATTTGGCTAGAAATTATAGTGGCAGATTGGCATCTACTGGGAACTATAAAACCACACATCATAAGACATCCAGAATTATTTGTATGAAAGATAAAAATCTGTGTAAAAACATCTTCAATGGAAGCTTCAGTCATTTTGTTCACTGTTGCAACCATAATTCTGAGTTTTAACTCATTTTCTACCGCCACAGAACGTATATATGATCTCTCTCTCTCTCTCTCTCATCTTGT
>CAIGRQ010194195.1:0-20049 GCA_903798375.1 Fraxinus sp. D2006-0159
GCTACGTCTATTATTTTGCTTCCAAATAGGGAGGATGCTTGTAGATGGACAGATTACCGACCTATCAGCCTGTATACGGTGTTCAATATGCTTATCACAAAGTTATTGAACAACAAATTGAGTTCATTTCTACCTTATATTATTTCTCCTCAACGGAGTGGTTTTGTCCTCGATCGACTTATTGGGGACAATGTTTTGTTGATCTATGAGCTTCTACACACGTTAGATAATAAAATACGTAGAGAGAATGTTATGCTGAAGCTTAACATAGTTAAAGCATATGATCGTATGGATAGGATATTCATTTATTCTATACTGGAGGCATTTGGTTTTGACCAGTTGTAGATTGATCGGATCGGACATTGTATATCGGAGTGTCGATTCTCAATGCTTCTTAATGGGAGGCCATGTGGTTTCTTTTTTTCTTCATCGCGGGGATTCAGACAGGCAGATCCTATCTCTCCATCCTTATTTATTATTGTGGCGGACTACTTTTCTCAATTTCTTACTCATAGGTTTCAGACATATCCTAGTATGCAGTATCGACATGGACGTAGTACTCTTGTCTCTCATTGTTTCTGCTGATGATATAATTATATTTACCAATGGACAGAAGAAGTGATCGGAAGGGTCATCTATTGTTTGGAGCACTATGAGGGGGTCTCTAGCCAATTGGTGAATAGAGACAAGAGTGGTTTATATTGCCTAGGCGGGCAACTAATATTCGGATATGGAAGTTAGTGATTTTGACTGGATTTTCACATCAGAGACAGTTGTTCACATATTTGGGAGTCCATTTATTTAAAGGGGCTAAGAGAAGCTTTCTGTATTATGATCTCATTATGAAGGTCAGGAGTAGGATTTCTTTTTCCTAGTGGTAGGATTAATCTACTGAGGTTTGTTTTTTCCTCTATACCACTGAATCTATTCCAGATTATGCAACCCCCTAAAGTCATTCGAAAATGGCTAGAGTGTATATTTGCACAATTCTTTTGGGATTCTAAGGATCATGCGCGTCATGTACATTGGCGAAGTTGGAAGGCTATTTACCTTCTAACTGACGAGGAAGGTCTGGGCTTTAGACGATTACAGGATACGGTGGACACATTTTCATTCAAGTTATGGTGGCTATTCAGGTCCTAGAGTTCTCTATGGGCTCAATTTTTACTAGGCAAATATTGTAGAGGGACACATCCACAGCTTACAGCAGTTCCTTATTCAGCCTCTTCTATTTGGAAGAGACTGAAGAGATTTGGACCATGCGCCAAGACACACATTGCGTGGAGCCTTGGGATAGGGCAGATCTTCTTTAGGCATGATTGTTAGATGGGTGATTCTACATCGGCATCTATTTTCCCACACAGACAGCACACATCTATAATGATGCAGGACTTTTTCGATGAGATTGGATAGGATTTTAGGCGATTACTATAGGCTCTTCCATCCGCTATAGCAGAGCAGATTGCTGCCATTCCACTATGCATGAATTTCTTGGATCGTATTTTCTAGAAGGCCATACCAGACGGTAGATTTACTACCAAATCAGCATGGCAACTGATATGCTCTAGCAGGCCAGTGCATGATTCATTTCATCTACTATGGAGCCCTATCATACCTTCTTCCATTTTGTTCTTCTATTGGAGATTATGGCCGGACTTAATACCAGTTGATGTCATTATCCAGAGGAGGATAGGGAGTCAGTTGGCATCTTGACGTCAGTGCTGTTCAGAGATTGAGACCATCACTCATATTTTTACTGGTAGCAGTATTTCAGATCATTGGCAACATTTTTGGGCCTTATTTAAGATTACCATGAGTGTAGGAAAGAGTGTTAGACAGAGATTTCTGAGATGGAGGTATTCTGGACAGTTTGCAAGGACCGGGCACATTCGCACCGTTATTTCTCTATTGATTTTCTGGTTTCTTTGGATTGGGAGGAATAATGCAAAGCATAGGAACATACGTATGAGTTCAAGACGTATTGTTTGGAGAGTTTATCGTATGATATTCTTCCTCCATATTGGTGGACTTTTTCGATCGTTACATTTACGTAATGACATATAGCTTGCAAATTGTTTTGGTATTTCTGTCAAGATCAACACCGATAGTTGTGTCAAGAATGGGTTTGCGAGTGGAGGAGGCATCATTAGGGATTACGTAAGAAAATGTATCAGGGCCTTCTTAGGTTCATATGTACAATGTACAATATTAAAGGCGGAACTTAAGGCTATTCACAATGGGATACTACTAGCTAGAGATCTTGGTTTGTCAGATATTTAGGTTGAGGCAGACTCGATTGTGGCCATTCACTGCATCACCAGAGGTGGCGGATCGTGGCCTATCCAGGGGATACTCAGAAAAATTGCAGATATCGTTTCCTTTAATAGAAATACGGTTTCCCACATCATCAGAGAGGAGAACCAAGTTGTAGATGCACTTGTTGTTGAGAGTTAGCATCATCGTAGATATCAGGAATATGGACCAACCGACTTACCACGACATATCGAGGCGCTCGTTTAGATTGACAGCTATGGCTTGCCCAACATTAGAGTTTGACTATTTGTATCCCCCCTTACTTTTATTTTTTCTCACATTTGCACTTATTGTAAGGGATATAATACTTCCTTTTTTATTGCTTTACTTTACTTTTACTGTCAGGGAAGTAGTACTTTTTTTTTTACTGCTTTACTTTTGCTGTAAGGGAAGTAGTACTTCCCTATTTATTGCTTTGCTTCATTTTAGTTGTAACCACGGTATTTCTCCACCACAAGTGAGGACATATTAATAAAATCTTAGAGGTACCGCCCTTCTTCCACTAAAAAAATTAAACATAATCAGTTAACTAATTAATAGACGTGTCTTTGAACAAATAAAGAACTCGAGGGTCCACTGAAAATTCATGCTTAAATTACTGAATATAAAAGCATAAAGAAATGAACCACTTGCACAAGATTCTCTTACCTTGATAGATTTGAAAAGTTATGAAGGAATGTAACAGAATGCATGTGAAAACCTTTTTCACATTTCGAAAACAGGAAGAGGGGGAGAAATTTTCTAAAGAAAACTTTTCTTTGTTCTTGAAATAATTTTCATGTGTAAAACCCAAGGCTAAACCCTCAAAGACAGTGGATCCATATTGGATCTATGCTTGTAATTAAATAAGTTTGAGAGTATTTGCTCTTAAACCTTCTTTTTAATAAAAATCATGTTATTTTAACATGTCTTTATATACTTCTACTTTGATATGCCAATTAGAATATGGATCTATACAAAATCCAGGACAACTGAGTACCGCTAGGCAGGAGGCCATTAGGGAAACATGTCTAAAGGATTCACGATAGTGAGCCAAGAACGGTATACCTGAAGGAAGCGGAAGAAGGATCAACCAATCTTTACAAACAGTAAGAAGGTTTAATTTTCTGCATACTTCTCAATTTTTTTAATACATGTATATCAGCTTGAATCCTCTGTCTACATTTTCCATACATTTTAAATTCTTACATTTAATACATTCCGCACCCCTCTTCCCAATTAGTTGGAATCCTCTATCTGTTCTCGCCTCACTATCGTAAATCCTTTGGACCTGTTTCCCTAACGGCCTCCTGCCTAGCGATACTCCTTTTGTCCTAGATTTTGTATAGATCCGTACGCGAATTGGTATATCAAAATAGAAGTGTTTGAAGGCATGTTAAAACAACATGATTTTTATTGAAAGAAGGTTTAAGAGCAAATACTCTCAAACTTATTTAATTACAAGTATAGACCCAGTATGGATCCACTGTATATATATTCTACTGTAATGATTCTGACTTTTTAAAAAAATCTCTCTGTCCTTTTTTCCTCTCGTGTGAGTGTATAAATTTTTTGTGGTGAATGACGGGACTTTTGTACAGTATTTATAGTTAAAAGAACTTGTGTTTTGGTACTATTTCACTATTGGTCTAGTACTTGAATAATGATTACTTTCAAATGGTGAAATTTGCATTGATATAAAATATTAAATTGGCTAACCCCTATCACAGTCAAAATAGGATAATGATTACAATTCTTAATTAAAAATAAAGGCTTGCCCTATATATTCTACACTTGGTGGCTGCCAAACATAATCATGATGAAACCAAATTTGGGTTGAACAAATACCCAATTCCAATAATTTTAGTCAAATTGAAAGTTATCCCATAATATATATTAAATTATATTTTCTTTGATCGATTCTAACTTATCTCAATCTTATTCAAAATAATTTTTCTCACACCAAAAATACATGATTTAATATGATTTATCCAACAAGTTCAATATTGATATACTAAATCTCGCTCTATCAATATCTAATTATTTTGTCAAAAGAAAATTTATTTTATTGCTTATTTCACTTAAGTCCCTCAACTTTTCAAATTATAAAAATATAACATATAGAACAAATAAATTTTATTGTATAAAATTTTAGGGGTGTTACACTACCCATCCTTCGACATTTGGTACCTTGGAACACTATATTATCCCAATCCATGTTTATGGTTGTAGGGTCCATTTTAGAATCACCTTCCAACACACACACACACACCCAACCAAATAATACTCCTTCATTAGGCAAATAGTTAAAAGCACTATCACTCACCTATCACTAGCAGTTTCTCCACATGGAGGCATGTTTAAAAGGATGATTTTGAGGAAGACAAAGGAGAAAGAGTAGAAGTTTCATAGCTAAGCTCTATAGAAGCCTTTAGTTTAGAACACTTGAAGTAGAGAACAAAGAATAAAGGCATAGTAAAGAAGAAGAAAAAACAATAGCATTCATAGGCACCTTAATCAATTGGTAGCCATTGGATGGATTTCAGTGCCCACGCGTTATGCTTGTAGTGCATTGACCATAATCATTATGTCACAAGAAATGGAACATGTCATTTAAATGGAAATTGTCTGTCACTCCAATATCACTGCATCTATTTGTATTACGACAGCTGTCACAACAAGGATGTATTAAGCGTTAATCCCAATATTGGTTGAGCTCGAGCACGGGGCCGAGGAATACTTGGCTACAACCTCACGACCTCCTTGAGCAAGTCTTATCGGGATTGAAAAATCCTCGCTCGCTATGTCTTCCTTCATGGCTAAACCTCCATGCAGTCCTTAACTTACTAGGACTCTCCTTCATGTCAAGGCTTATCCTAGGAAATAGAGTCCTGCTGATAATATGATACCTCATCCCAAAAGGATTATACTACTAGAGCCCTATCTTTATCCAAACACATGGGTGGTACAAAACCAAGCAAGTTGTAACTTTCAATCACGGTAGAACTCCTAAGGATTTCAATAGTGTAATCATACTAGGAATTCACTACCAACCTCAATAAATACATCATTCCAATTCATGATCAAGGTACATTTTTACATAATTTTCAGCATATATTTTTTCACAAATTCTCTCTAACTTAAGTATTGGAGGGGCGATAAGGACACACATCGACGCCTTTGTTTCAGGTACTAAAAGATCTCGTTCGTGCTCATTCTCAGTCATCAAACTCGAAAATAAATAGGTACGATATTTGGTAGCATCATTGGCGCCGTTTGTGGGAAGTGCTACCAAAAGCCATGATCAACACACAATCAGGTCTTCCTCGAGCAAGCTTATCCGCACTAGACCCACCACCTGTTTCGGAGCCCCCAGCTCATCAAGAAGAATCATCGTAGTACCAACTCCCCAACCACAATTAGTTACCGATGGTACCTTTAAAGAATTAGTCAACAAGTTGCAATGTTAACTCAATTACTAAGCCAAAAGGGTGCCCATCTGGCACAGGTACATCCGCAAGTGCCAATAGTAGGACAACCAGGAGGGTTCATAACTGATGCTCCAACTCGGGATACTCGCAAAGTTCATGACAATGGTAGATCTGGGGCCTCAGGTGTACCCCCAGTGGACTCAGCCTTGAGGTTAGTTACCGTGGACTCAGGCAAGCTGGCCAAGCTCATACAAGATGGAATCACTGTTAGATTGTAAAAGAATACCCAAAGGGTGACAGGATTTATCCCCAACACTTCTTTCACACCGGAAGTGCTTTTATATCTTCTTCCAAACAGGTTCAAACTCCCCTGCATGAAGGAGTATAATGGGTCAACTGACCATATTAACCATCTCAATGTATATATGGACGTCGTAAATCTACAGGTGGCACCGGATCCTATGATGTGTGAATCTTTTCCACAAACTTTGACTAATGCTACCAGGGATTGGTTTTCTACCTTAGAGCCCAATTCTATTGCTTCATTTTCTGACTTGGCCGACAAGTTTTCTACCTTCTTTGCCAGTAGCAAACGTATAAAGAAGACAATTGTATCCCTCAAGCAGTTTAGGCAATGACTAAATGAATCCTTGCATAACTTCATGACACAGTTCAATAAATAAAGGCTTCAGATACCCGACCTTCACATAACAACAGAAATCTCCGCTCTCACGTATGCTATAGGATGAGAGGCTTTCAAGATGTCTCTACCAAAAAATTCGTTGAAGTTCGTGACCGAGCTACTTACCCGAGCAAAAAAATATATTAATATGGAAGAGACATTGAACCCGAGGAGAAATCCTCATCCGACTTCGGAGAAACTCGAACACAAAAGGTAGTACGATTTTAATCCTCGTCCAGAAGCTTACAGAAACAAACACAGGTAGGAAACACAGTCGACATCACTCAATTGGCTGAACACTTCAAGGTCAAACATTCTGATGGAGATCAAGGATATGAAGAAGCTTAAATGGCCCTCGAGGATGAAGTCCCCTCCTAATACTCGAGACATGAGCAAGTATTGTGATTACCATCAGGATCACAGACATACAAGGAAGAACTGTAAAGCCCTCCAATGAGAGATTGAGGATGTAATAAAAAGGAGATTTCTAAGTTCATACGTCAACCATGATAAGTGCCTGAGAAACGATCAAGACAAGGAGAAAGGTCCCGAAGGAAGAGGGAATGACAAGCCTACGGCAGGAACCATTAACATTATTATCGGGAAAATAGCATAAGGAGGAGACTCGAATATTGGACGTAAGAAGTATGCCAGGAAGTATACCCCAAGCATGAGGATGATGTCAGGTCACAAGATTTGGAGGGCTTATCACATCCACACGATGATGCATTGGTCATATCAGCGATCGTAGCCAATTTTAAGGCGAATAGGATTTTTGTTGACAATGGAAGTGCGGCCAACATACTCTCTCATGAAGCATACTCTAAGATGGAGATTTTAGCCGAGCAGCTCAAAGCCGTTAAAACCCCACTTCAAGGATTTGGAGGCAGTACGATCATTTTGGAGCGAGTATTCAATCTTCCACTTACATTGGGATCGAATCAAAAGCAAGTAACTGAATTCACATCATTTCAGGAGTCCGTGTTTTAATGGTTTACAATGCCATTATGGAAAGGCCATTACTCTACATGGTCAGAGCTATTGTTTCTAATTTCCACCTTGTTATGAAATTCCCTACGAGTAATGGTTTGGGAGTACTGCATGGAGACCAATCAGCTGTTAGACAGTGCTGCATTACCAGTGTTCGGGGAATAAACTCCAACGTCATGCAAATTTCGTCATTCAAACCCGAGCTCAACCTTAGAGGAAGACTTTCTCCAGTGGAAAAATTGGTAGAGGTCGAGGTCGAGCATGGTAAGAGGGTAGCGATTGGTAGACATCTTGATGCCACTCTCATGGTCGAGCTCATAAGTTGCCTATCTCATAATATTGATGTGTTTACGTGAGATGTGAAGGATATGCCAATGATAGACCCAAGCATTGCGGTCTACAAAACTTAATATTAATCCGAAGCAAAGCCGATTAAGTAAAGAAGGAGACAGTTCGCACCAGACCGTCGCGAGGTCATAGGGAAGAGATTGATAAGTTGATCAGTGCTCAATTTACTTGGGAAGTTCAGTACCTTGACTGGCTCGCCAACATCGTCCTCGTCAAAAAGGCTAATAGTAAATGAAGAGAATGAATCGACTTTATAGATCTTAACAAGGCATACCCAAAGGACAACTATCTCCTACCTCGGATTGACAGCTTCGTGGACAACACGTCGGCCCACAAATTATACAGCTTCCTTGTTGCATTTTCTGGATATCGTCAGATCCTTATGGCTAAAGAAGATCAAGAGAAAATATCATTTATGGCTGACTCGACTATATATTATTATAGGATCATGCCATTTGGATTGAAGAATGCAGGAACAACTTATGAGAGACTTATTAACAAAATCTTTCCTAGGATGATTGGAATAAATATTAATACCAATGTGGATGACATGGTAGTCAAGAGCAAGCAGGTAGAGAAACATATCGCAGATCTTGAAGGAGTATTCTCCACTCTTCAGAAATATAACATGAAATTAAATCCAGCAAAGTGCATCTTTGGGATAGCCTCAGGCAAGTTTTTGGGCTTCATGATCACGCACAGGGGAATTGAAGCCAATCCAGACAAAATACATGCACTGACCTCCATGGAATCTCCTAGGAGCAAGAAAGAGGTCGCCACCCTAAACAGGTTCATGTCTCAAACAGAGAATAGATACTTTCCATTTTTCAAAGCTCTCAGGGAAAATCATAACTTCGAATAGAACAAGGATTGCAAGAAGGTATTCCAGGAGCTCAAGTAACCGTGGGCAACCCCACCAGTTCTCATGAGGCCAGAACTTGGAGATATTCTATTTTTATACTGGCAGTTTCTAAAAATGCCATAAGTGGCGTACTGGTGAAAGATGTCAACAAAGCTCAACAGCCAATCTACTACGTGAGCAAGATATTACTTGATGTAGAGACCAGGTATACATTGGCCGAGTAGCTAGCTCTTGCCCTAGTGGTAGCAGCACAAAAACTACAACAATATTTCCAAGCTCATCCAATTGTCTTACTCACTAATCAACCGCTCAAGAATATACTTCAGAAGCCCGACGTGTCCAATAGGCTGATGAAGTATGCTATTAAACTTGGTAAATTTGACATCGAGTTCAAACCCCGACCTTCGATCAAAAAACAGGCCTTGGCCGACTTCATAGCAGAACTCAACCTAAGGCCTCGAAGGCTAAATTATAACCCGGCCATTGAGGCCATGGACAAAAGGGAGATATTTGTAGACAGAGCATCGAACTCCTCACGCTCGGGTACGAGAGTCATATTCTTCAGCCCAGACAGACATACAGAAATATAATGAGCACTTCAATTTGAATTTGATGCTACAAACAATGAAGCTGAGTATGAAGTCATTATAAGTGCACTAGAGTTTGTCATTAATCTTGAGTTTGAACACATAAAATGTTTTAGCGATTCGCAACTAGTGGTCTGCCAGATTGATGGGAGATTTGAAAGAAAGGATAAGAAGATGAATCTATACTACCTGAGAGTTTATGATCTTCAAAGACAATTCAAAAGTTGTGAAATTATAAATATATCCCAAATTGAAAACTGTAAGGCCAATGCCTTGTCCAGACTCGTCTTCATGTGAATTGATGGTCTTGACAGAGCAGTTCACGTCAAATTCGTAACAGAGCCAAGCATAAGACATTCATCCTCCCTCATGGATGTTAAGCATGAACCGGGTTAGATGGACCCAATAGTTGATTTTATAACTACTGGGAATTTGTCGGATGATTTGTAGATGGCAAGAAGCATTTGAGCTCGGGCACCAAGGTATTACATGATCAAGGGAGTTTTATTTCGCCGAAGTTTCACTCTTCCATAACTTCGGTGCCTCAAACCTACAGAAGTGGCCCAAGCCTTAGCAAAAGTCTACGAAGGTTGTACGGGAATCATCAAGGACCTCGGGCTCTAGCCTTTAAACTTAAAAGATATGGATATTACTAGCCTACCATGAAGATAGATGATGTGTACTATGTTAAGAGATGTGACAAGTGTCATAGGTTCGGCAACGTCATCCATTCTCTGGTTGAGGACCTCACCCTTATTCATTGTGTAGCCCCATTCGAATAATGGGATGTGGACATCATCGGTCCTTTTCCACTTGCCCAAGGACAATTGAAGTTTGTCGTCGTAACTGTGGAATATTTTACTAAATGAGCCAAGGTCGAGGCCCTTGCCATAATTTCGAAACCCAAGTTGAGGTCATTTGTTTGGAAGTCCATCTTTTGCAGCTTCAAAATACCCAAGGTCTTCATAACTGATAAGGCAGATAACTTGACAATCCACAGTTTGGAAGCTTTTGCACCAACTTGGGGATTGACCACCGCTTGACATCGGTTGTACATCCTCAAAGCAATGGCCTAGCTGAGGTTACAAATTAAATTATCTTGCAAGACCCTAGAACGAGGCTCGAGGAAGCTAGAGGAGCTTGGTCTGAGGAGCTACCCTATATACTTTGGATATATAGAATGTCCTACAAGACCACAGCTGGAGAGACCCCTTTTATGTTGGCATTTGGGGTAGAAGCTACACTTCCAATTGAGACTAGACCGCCACCTCAGGAAACTTGAGCCCAGGTCCGAGGAGCACACAACAGAGCACCTTGACCTCCTTGAAGAAGTAAGAAAACAAGCCTCTATAAGAGTTACATCTTACCAGTACACAATGGCTAAACACTTCAACAGCAAGGTAAGATCCAGGAAGTTCAAGGTTTGGAATCTTGTATTAAGAAGAGCTGAAGCAGTGGGGCATGCCCCAAGCAAGTTAGGACCCGTTTGGGAAGGACCCTTTAAAGTCATAAGACAAGTCCCCAAAGTAGCATACAGCTTAAGAGACATATCGGGAAGACCACTCTCCAGACCTTGGAATGCTGATAATCTGAAGATTTATTACAAGTAGTTTATTTTACTTTCACATAGTGTTTTTCTTTTTGCTTTTACTTTCAGTTTGTCGGGCTTACATGTCCCACGTCTTTTTACTTTTCAGTTTGTCGGGCTTGCATGCCCCGCGTCTTTTTACTTTTCAGTTTGTCGGGCTTGCATACCCCGCGTCTTTTTACTTTTCAATTTGTCGGGCTTGCATGCCCCGCGTCTTTTTACTTTTTAAGTGGTCGGGCCTACGTGCCCACGTTCGTTATTTAGGAAAGATAAGTTCGCTTGAATAACTAGAGTCAGGATTTCATCCCAATAAAATGTTCTTAACCTCAAACTCCTTCAACGCCTTGATTCATGCAAGCACCTCAAAGTCTTACCCCATGCAAGCACCTCGAACAATTTTGTGCATATTCCCAAGCATTATTGTGCCCCGAGGAACTCAGAGCCACAACCTTTTTGGTATAGTTAAGTTGTAGGCTCGAGTCTTCAATATTGTGTTCGATGAGTCTAACGAAGATATGTGCTTGCTCGAGTCGAACCTTTTCGGGGCGAGGCTTGTATGTACTTACTTGGTGGCAAGGCTTGCTCGTGGAAAGGCTTCAAGGTGCTTGCACAGTGGCAAGGTTTGCATGTGCTTGCTCGTGGTAAGGTTTCGAGGTGCTTGCACGGAGCAAGGCTTTAAGGTGCTTGCAAGGTACAAGGCTTGCATGTGCTTGCTTGTGGCAAGGCTTCGAGGTGTTTGCACAATGGCAAGGCTTGTATGTGCTTGCTAGTGGCAAGGCTTCGAGTTTAGGAGCTGTAAGTTCCTCAAGTTTCTAACTCGATATCATGATTCTAAAAGTTGCTCGAGCTTAGAAGCTATAACCTCCTCGAGTTTCTAACTTGATATAATTATTATAAGATACTCGAGCTTAGGAGCTATAAGCTCCTCGAGCTTCTAACTTGATATCATCATTCTAAAGGGACTCGAGCTTGGAGACTTTAAAATTTCTCGAGTTTCTAACTTGTGTTGTTTTGAAAGTGCTCGATTCTTTTAGCAAGCCCTAACATCCTCAACCTTATAAATGTTCTTAAATGGCTCGAGAATGAATACTATTGGAAGAACATAAAGCATTCAAACCATCAAAATGATAGAACAATACACTAAAACATGATCGAGCATTGTACTTGAAAGAAAACAAAACAAATATTCCAACGCTGCTCGGGCAATGTACTTTCACTATTAAAAAAAACAAACAAAAGATGATCAAAGAAGGAGTCCTAGTCTAGGTCGTAGCTCGAGGGCATGTCTACTGTATCGTCCTCCTCGGCATCGACTTCATCCTAGATCACTGTCTCATGAGAGGTTGACTGCTCGAGTGGATCGGTATCTTTGGATACACCCTGCAACTGATTGGGGATAACGTCGAGAAGCTTGGCCCTCAGTTACACTCGAGCTTGGTTGAACGTATAATTGTAGGAGCCTAGTGCATAGTCTCTTGTAATCGCAACAAACTCCTCGAACTTCTTAAAGTCTTCGATTATTGTTACTTGAGCGTCAGCAAGCTTAGATTCAAATTATTGACTCTTCCTCAAGATTAAGATTTGCCTCTTTGGCTTCATCCCTTGCCATCCCAATCTCGTCCTGGGGCTGATACAAGCTAGACTCTAGCTCAATTATCCTTGTCAAATTCTGGCCACGCTCAACCTCGAGCTCAGCCACACATCAGGCTCGAAGTTCCAGGGCAGTTCTGAGCTCAACCAACTCTTGGGAATCGGCCTCACCCCTCATTGATATCCCCCAAGCAACACTTAAAACCTAAAATCACTAACATTGGTTAGCATCAAAAGATCGATAATTATCACTTATGCCCAAGCACAATTAATATACTTACCTTCAGTGCCAACGATTGAAGTGTTTTCACCCAATCCCTGAGCTCTAACCATCGATACTTGTCAACGAGGTAGGGCAGAAGGGTGCAATTTTCTTCCTCACCCCTGGTAACTTCATCATCAAGGTCAATCACCACGGTTATTGACTTTGCCATGATGACCGAAGTGCATTGGCTGGGCTCGACAGTTGGAGCTCGCACCTGTTGGGAAGATGACTCGCCTAGCCCTCTCCTGGCCTCGAGGATAGACTCTCGAAGTCATTTTTTTTCCTTTTTTGTCCAAGATCCCTTGGCTGAGGAACCTTAAACTTCTGGCCCGCCGTTAATCTTAAGGCCTGAGGATCAAAAGTCATGTCTTCTGCAGAAAATGAATAAGGCATTAGCTTGAGGAGTGGTCGAGATTCAATGATTTGATAAAAATCAAGATATTAAACCCTACCCTCAAATCCTTTCAGTTTTCAAGATCGAGGATGTCATCCCCCGAGCAAGTCATCGAGATTGTGATATAAAGGCTCGAGGTCCTCCAAACTCTACCTATCTCTTTCTAAAACCTCAAAATAAGCTTGCCCCTAGTTAAATCGAGCAATGTCCGAAATGGTCCACCGAGGACCAAAAGGATGGTCGAGGTCCTATGGTTGAATGAAGAAATATTTCTGCTTCCACCCGTTAAGGGAGCTCGGCATCTTGGGGATCCTAAATCGTCCTCGGGTTGACAAGTAAACCAAATAATTGTAGCTCGATAATGACTTAAGCTCGAACACTAGCCTAAGGAGGTCAAGCCTAAGGGTTATGGACAAAAACCTACAAGCTATGAAAAAATAAATAATCATCCTCCAGGCATTGGGGACGAGCTATATAGGGCACATAGTGCTTGACCAGGAATTCTATAAAAAAGGGATGAAGAGGCCATCTTAACCCTCTCTTCAATGCCTCTCTAAAAACCACAAACTCCCCTTCCCGAGCGCTAAGTACACTATCCTTGGGCCCATGGGGTCCTAATATCGTACCCCGACATTATCCTAAATTCCCTTGCTATGGATATGACCTCGTGCTCTTTGTATCGACCTCTAAGCTCAGGATACGTAAGGACCGGCCTATTTTCTAAAGGAACGACCATATGTATTATAGAATGGCCAGCATCCTCGGGCGTTGAACCCGAGGCCGACGAACTATCCAAAGACATATCGAGTTTCTAACTTGATATCATGATTCTAAAAGTTGCTCGAGCTTAGGAACTGTAAGCTCCTCAAGTTTCTAACTTGATATCATTATTCTAAAATACGCTCAAGCTTAAGAATTTAAGCTCCTCGAGTTTCTAATTGATATCATCATTCTAAAGGTGCTCGAGCTTAGAGACTTTAAAATTCATCGAGCGTTGAACCCGAGGCTGACGAACTATCTGAAGACATATCTAAGAGGATGGAAACTTAAAAGTTGTCTACCAGTCTCGATGTCTTACCTTAAATGAACACAATGCCCGAGGTTGTCTAAGGAGGTTTAAGAAGGAGAAAAGTGACAAATGGGGTGAGGCGTGGGGTATTTATAGGATTTTAAAGAAGGCCAAAGGTCTCTCAATCCTAGCCCTCCATCCTGCCATGTGGAAAACATCTGTCCTTCCAGGGAAATCATTTGCTCGAATATCGAAGCCATACGGCACACTACAACCCATCCTAGGATGATCAGCCCCTTTCCAAGGCTGATCAATCCAATCGCAGAGGCTGATCAGCCCATTTCCAAAGCCGATCAGTCCATTCTCAAAGGCTAATCAGCCCCTCTCCAAGGCTGATCAGTCCAATGTCAAAAGTTGATCACCCTTTCCAAGGTTTGTCAATCCAATTTCAAAGGCTGGTTGGCCCCTTTCCAAGGCTGATCAATCCAATGTCAAAGGCTGATCAGCCCCTTTCTATGGCTGGTCAGTCCAATTTTCAAGACTGATCAACCCGTTTCCAAGGCTGATCAACGGTTGATAGTCCAATGTCAAAGGATGATCAGCCCATTTCCAAAGTTGGTCGTCTAATTTCAAAGGCTGATCAACCCTTTCCAAGGTTGATCAGTCCATTCTCAAAGCCTGGTCAACCCCTCTCCAAAGCTGATTAGTCCAATGTCGAAGGCCAATCAGCCCCTTTCCAAGATTGGTCAGTCTAATTTCAAAGGTTGATCAGTCTTTTTCCAAGGCTAATTAGTCCATTCTCAAAGGCTGATCAGCCCTTCTCCAAAGCTGATTAGTCCAATTTGAAAGGCTGGTCAGCTACTTTCCATAGTTGATCAGTCCAATGTCAAAGGCTGATCAGCTCCTTTCCATGGTTGGTCAGACCAATTTCCAAGGCTGATCAGCCCTTTCCAAAGCTGATCAGTCTAATTTGAAAGGCAGATCATCCCTTCTTCAAGGATGATCAGTCTAATGTCTTATTAGCCCCTTTCCAAGGCTAATCAATCCATTCTCCAAAGCTGATTAGTCTATTCTCAAAGGTTGTTTAGCCCCTCTCAAGGCTGATCAGTCTAATTTGAAATGATGATCAACTCCTTTCCAAGGCTGATTAGTCCAATGTCAAAGTCTGATCAGCCCTTTCCATGGCTGGTTAGTCCATTTTCAAAGGCTGATCAGTCCAATTTGAAAGGCTGATCAGCCCCTTTCCAATGCTGATTAGTCCAATATCAAAAGCTAATCAGCCCATTTCCATGGCTGGTCAGTCCAATTTCCAAGGATGATCAACCATTTTTTCAAGGCTGATCATTTTAGTTTCAAAGGCTATACAGCGCTTTTCGGATCCACTCCCAAAATTGTCCATTGTTTGCCCAGGAAAATCATGCTCACGAAAGGTAGATCGTTCCTACTATGTTATAATGTGCATCACATCCCAGAATCTCGAGTGCGAGCTCTGGCATTGATGCACAGGGGGGCAGTGATAATCCCAATATTGATTGAGCTCGAGCACGGGGCTCGAGGAATACTTGGCCACAAATCCTCGTGACCTCCTTGAGCAAATCTCCCTGAGATTGAAGAATCCTCGCCTGCTATGTCTTCCTCGAGATCACAGTCCTTAACTTAGTAGGACTCTCATTTGTGTCAATGCTTATCCTAAGAAATAGAATTCTGCTTATAATGTTACCTCATCCTAAAAGGATTTTACCACCAGAGCCCTATCTTTATCCAAACACATGGGTGGTACAAAATCAATCAAGTTGCAACTTCCAATCGTGGTAGAACTCCTAGGGATTTCAACAGTGTAATCATACTAGGAATTTACTATCTACCTCTATAAATATATCATTCCAATTCATTATCAAGGTACGTTTTAATATAATTTTCAGCATATATTTTTTCACAAATTCTCTTTGACTTAAATATCGGAGGGGCGAAAGGACATACCTCGATGCCTTTGTTTTAGGTATCGGAAGATCTCATTCGTACTCATTCTCAATCATTAATCTCGAAAATAAATAGATACAATTTTTGGTAGCATCAAGCGTGTTTCACCTTTAAACTTATTTGTTTTTAATCTTAATAATTAGTTATTTAATCTAAAACTTAATTATTTACTTTCAAGTAAATTTATTTTCCATCTACTAATATTTTTGGATAACTCACCCTTTCACTTGTATAAACGTTTAGTTCTTTTAAAAAGTGACTTTTACGTACGATTCAAATAAAAAGCTCACTTAGGAAAAATTAATCATATTAACGTCAGCTTAGCACGCGAGGGTGGGGTGCAGGAAAAAAAAAATTAAAGCAGGTTTAAGGAAAATTAATTACATATGAGCATATACGTAGAAAATAGTGTTATTTTAGAAGGAACAAGCTGCAAAAAGATATAAACCTACCTTTCATTAGGTTTAGTTATCGGCATTAATTATATTAGAAGACTAACCCGAATTAAAATAATACGGGTGTAGTTTCCGCCAAATACAAAATAAGATAAAATTATCCTTATCCAGTATAATATAGTGCACCAAAAATGACCTACTCATTTCTCTTTCCCGCTCTTATCATTATTTATACTATATGGTAGGTTAGTGTTAAAATGCTCTAAAACGAAGAAACTAGAAAGATAAGGAAGTTGTGCACGCATGAGTGGAAAATATCTCAATATGGTTGGTTTAGTATAATATATATATATATATATATATAATTAACCCACCCCACATCCACCACCCATGCCGCTCCGACGATCGTTCCGGCAACTACTCCGATTCCAGCGATCGTTACGGCGATTGCTCCGATTCCGTCGACTATTCCGGTGACCGTTCCGACGACTGCTCCGATTCCGACGACTATTCTAGTGACCGTTCTACCGCCGATTAATTCTGGCAATTGTTCAAACTCCGACAACAACTCCGCCATATATTTTTTTTGTAAAGTTGACACGATTTTTGACCTCTTGATTGTTGCTTATGGCTAGTAATATAAAATGTGACCTATAAATTTCAACAGTGACTCTACAAACACATGTGACCTGTTAAAATTAATTTGTGACACGTTTATATTGATTTGTGACCTATAACCTATAAAAAATGACTGTGACTTGTGAACTCAAACATGTGACAATGATCTGTGACCTTAACACGAATTAATTAGCCACAGTTAACTATCAAATTAATTGATCATACTGATCCGTGACTCGTCTATATTGATTTGTGACCTATACAAAATGACCGTGACTTGTGAACTAAAACCTGTGACCAGTAAACTGTGACCTTAGCAACTCATTTATTCATTGCAAATCGATCACAATTTATTAAATTATTGGTCACAACTTATTTTAATTGATTTGTGACCTATAAAAAAATGACTGTGACTTGTGAACTCAAACATGTGACAATGATCTGTGACCTTAACACGAATTAATTAGCTATAGTTAACTATCAAATTAATTGATCATACTGATTCGTGACCCGTCTATATTGATTTGTGACCCATACAAAATGACCGTGACTTGTGAACTAAAACCTGTGACCAGTAAACTGTGACCTTAGCAACTCATTTATTCATTGCAAATCGATCACAATTTATCAAATTATTGGTCACAACTTATTTTATGATCACAAATCAAGAATTTTATAACAAAATCAACATTTTTATTGATCACAACTCGATTACAACTTAATAAATTGTGGGTCACGGTAACAATTTTTAGGTCACCTATTATGCATCGATGACAAATTCAAAATTTTATTAGTCACAACTCATTTATTTTATTGATGACATTCTCAAATTAATTGGTCACGCATTATTTTTTGTCACAAAATCACATATTTTATAGGTCAACTTATTTTTTTAGTCACAAATTATCAAATTTTAAAGTCACAGTTTAACTATATGTCACATCAATAACTTTTCCTTCTTTTTCAACCAAATTAAATTTTTTTATAGGTTACAAGTTATTTCTTCGCCACAAATTAAAATTTTTTATAGGTCATAGATTAAAAAATCAAAACTTTTATCAGTCACAACTCGATTACAGTGAGTCAGAGTCACAATTTTAATTGGTCACATTCGATTTCACGCTCAAAATAATCGCAGTGACCTTCAACCCCATATCACCAGACGCCGGACACCCACCGCCACATGTACGCACAAAATAATCACAACCACCAATAATCTCAGTCCCCAATAATCACGCACAAAATAATCAGTTTCACCTCCAACCCCATCTCACCGGCACCCAACACCACAACCTCACTGTAAAACAATACCCGCAACATTTACTCGTCGGATCTACGACAACTGTCTACAAAAATCCCCTATGTAAAACCCTCAACTGCTTCTAATATTTCGGATTTTCGTTTCATCATTCTGATTCGAGACTTTGAAACCATCAATTTCCACTATTTCAAGATCGAATTTCTGGTCCCACTGCTGATTGTGGGTTGAATTTGCGACTTTGATTGAATTTTCTTTACTTCAAGCGATCGTTTTTTGATCACTCAGAGAGTGACCACGATGGGTAGTTCACACAGTCGCGAAGGCCTCGAACTTTCCAACTCAGAATATTTTGACGAGGATGAATCGGAAGAGGATAGTTCTGAGAATTACGCTAATGCAGAAGAAAATACCCCGAAGAGGAGTACTCATGTCAGTGCCGAAACCCTAGATGCAATCGACTCTAGGCTCCAATCCTTGAAACTGAGCAGGCGAGCTGCCGCAACAACGAAACTTGAATGGGGGAGGAGGCGGTGGAAACTGAGCGGCGGGTGAAGGCAGCGGAAACTGAGCGTAGCCGGAACTGGGAGGAGGAGGCGGAGGAAGAAATATTGGGTATTGGTTTTCTTTGAATCCAATGATAAGTTTGAACGGCAACTAAAGGGAGAGAAAATGGGATGAAATATATATATATATATATATATATAATATCTGATTTTTGAAAATTAAAACTTAAAATCTGATTTTAGAATATAAATCTTGAAAAGTAGGGAATTGTGTAATTTTCACCATTTTTTTCATGATAAATCTAAATTTTTTTAAGAATTTAAAATTTGTGCAAACCCAAAATTTGTGAATTTAAAATCTATTTTTTTAATTTTCTAACTTTTTTTTTTTAATAAAACTCGACTGGCAAGCCCACGGACTGACTCGACTCTAGCCGATGCCCCAAAATGAGGCTCGTCCCGAGCACGAGCCAGCTCGGCTCCGACTTTTTCCGGGCTGAGCCACAGGTCAGCGACCCTTTTTGACATCCCTAAAGAGCATTGAGCCCACAAACCAATCATTCTTTCCATCTCAAAGTGAATGAATGATGAACTGTGATACCACAGATATTCACCTTTCCACCATTAGCCTCGTTGAAATAGAAGGGTTAAGCCTACAGACCAAACCAATCTTTCTTTCTATCTCGGTGTCAACAGAGCAAAAGAAACACCAGACAGACGAACTACCTATACCTGACAAATGGGTTGAGTCAATTGCATGAGATATTGCAGACAGGCCTGGCTCGCCCATTCTCAAAGAAAATTGATAACTTTTGGTAAGGAAATCTGAACTGATAGCAATAACCAAAAAAATTCTTTCTTGTAGAAGTTCAACGGTAAGAGGATTGCCCCCGTTCATTACAATTCATATATGGAAGATAGTGATCTGGAAGGGCTACGTTACTTAAAATGTTGATGTAACGAACCTTTTAGTATTTATATAATAAACATCTCAAAAACATAAAGAAAAATACAAGGGAATTGCACAGAAGATTGATAGAGCTCTTAAGCATGACCATTATGTTCGTGACCATGACCCTCCTCTGCAGCAGCCTCAAAGGTCTCGCCAGAAACAAGGTCGGGTCCATCATCATCATCATCATCTTGTTCTTGAGGTGCAGCACCTGCTTCTGGAACGGCTGCCAATTTCTTCAAATTCTCCAAGTTATCTGGACTTGCAGTATTCAGGAGAAACCTTTAGACAATCAAGTTTTT
>CAIGRQ010194201.1:0-10284 GCA_903798375.1 Fraxinus sp. D2006-0159
TGACTTTGTTTTACATGAAAATTGGCCATTAAAGTGAATTTTGTTTTTTCAATTTGTTATGAAATTTGTTTCCATTGAAAAAAAAAATAATCTGAAATTTAGTTTTCCACCAAAAAAGTGGGAAAAACAATTCAACCAAATCATGGAATTGGTTCACGTGTGGATCATTTGTGGAAAGTGTTTTCTAGGTAAATTTTGTGTCATCAAACACTACAAAACATGGAAAATGAAATTTGAATTCCATTTTTCATGGAAAATCCCTCTTATCAAATGGTGCCTAATAGATATCTATTTTTTCTGAAACCAAGCCAGCATGTGCGTGGGGTGAATACTATTTGGGAAAAATTATAATGAGATCTTACGAAATGTGTGAATATTAAATATATAGTACTTGTAAATGTATGGTTATAATTAATTTTTTAACTTCGAATTTAAATTAGAATGAAATCCAAACAATACTGTTTCCATTAGCCAATAGCCCACTTGTATTGAACTAGGTGGATGTAATTCATCCACAGTTATTATTACTTTCTATAGTAAGAATTAGAGCTCAAAATTAATATTCTAATTCTATACAAAATTTATTTCGCTTGAAAAGACGAGGAAAAGAAAACCACTATAGAAGGAAAAAAGATAAAGAAAAAGCAAAAGACATCACTATGATTACCCAAACACAGACTTTCCCCTTCTATTTTGTAGGTTGCGTAACCGCATCCACAAGGAAAACGGGAAGACTAAGTCCCTGTTTGGTGGAGATTAAAATTATATTTTTAGTAGATTTTAATAGAAGTTTTTGAAATGTGTAATTAAAAAATTGTGGGATCCATAAAATATGTGGTTACTCAAAAATGCAATTTGGAATAGTGATTTAATGTAAAATGTGTGGTTGAAAAATATGAAAAAAAATTTGATTTCCGTGTAATAATATTTTATTAAAAATGTGTGGTTGAAAATAAGAGAATGAAAAATTTATTTTGAAAAAAATGGAAAAATGATAATAAAAGTTTGCGCTGTTTTCAGTTTTCGAGTTTGCTCCATTTTGATTTTAAATAGATTTAACTATAGAAAAGATATTCTATCCCGAACTTAAATAAAGTAAATGAGCGTACTACATGCAAAGAATGCGAGTACTACAAGTATTTTTTTGGATCATGAATGTTAATAATTTCTTATTGTTTGGCATCACAAATTTTGATCATTTATTAGTTTATTAGTAACCATCACAAATCTCTCAATCCAAATGACAAGTTTACCCCTGAAAATCATGCACTATTCCCCATTGGACCATTTTGCAGAAAACGAAAAAGTATGGATGTGTTTGACCCACATTATTTTGGAAGAATGCATTCTGGAATAGTAAATTGATGGAGAATGTGTAGTTGAAAAAGAAGAAGAAATTATTGATATGATGAAAAATATTATTTTATTGAAAAATGTGTGATTGAAAATGAGTTGGAGAATGAAAATGAAATTTTTTGTGTAACAAACAGGGGCTATATATGGCACTTCAAATGACCATAATGCACATCATGAAAAATTACGACACTACAAGATCGGATCAATATCACATAAAGTTGCTTCATTATCAACTATAAATAGTCCCTTCCATGCATATATTGAACCCTACTTTCTACTAAAAACCAACTACAAGTCCTTAGATCCATCTCTTATCCAATATCTCTACTTCTTCGAGCCAAATCACACTCGAGTACAAATGCACATATCCCATTTCGAGTCTCAAGCAAGAGCACATTATAATTTATGTTAAGTTGATAATGGAGTCGGGAACAAGTTGCACCAATAAAGTTTGCTGCCTCCGAAGCTACTCGAGTACTTGATATTATGATCGATTTGTAGGGTATGATCATATGCCAGCAATGAGTAGATCAAAAGCTCCCATCTGGATACAATTATGGAGGAAGATCAAGAAGGAGAATAAGAGAGTTTTTGCATGCTCAAATTCTTCGATGAGGTTTACTTATAATACATACTCTTACGCACAAAATGTTGATCAAGGCTAAATCTGGACCAATGATTCTCATGATGACCTCATTTTGCTATTCCATCAAGAATATTTGAGAAAATTATGGCTTGAAATTAAGTAGTTTTTAACTTTTTGTTGTATAAAACTCTATTTCAACTTGTTATTTAAGTTTGTTAAATTACTCCATTCTCTTCAATTCTCCATGCCTTCATTTGCAAGTAAAGGTAGATACATACTTTTGAAGTTTCTAGGCTGTTAGGGTATGATTGCTTTGAGAGTAATTTTGGGCACCCTTATATTGACTTTTGTGTATTGATGATGAAGCATTTCATAAAGAATTAATTAGTGTCTCATTTATCTTATTTTAATATTTAATTTTAAGTGCTACACAAATTTATGAATGTTATGATGTAAGTGGGAGCACAATAAGAGACGAACAAGTAATCAATAATCTCATTGATTTCAAACTCTATCGACCATTCATCGTTGATTATCCATGATTGCTTCCTTTCTTTAACCGTAAGTGTCAACGTCATTACTAAAATCGATTATTCTCATCAAGATGCAATGGTTGAGTCCAAATAGCTTCATCACAATTTTAACAGTATGTTATGTACGTTCAATAAGAAATGACAAATTTTATTCCATACATCTCTTCATTATACATATTCAATCCTCAATCTAATATGACTAATGTACCCAACATATTCTAAGATTAGTTGCCCTAACTCGAATAAAATGACTTATGTGTTCATCCCTTTGGGTATTGAATTGCTAAAAGTACGAGAGGGACATTCAAAAAGCTATCCTTGGATTAAGCAAAGTTTAGAGGCTTCAAGAATCATGTTGGCAACAACAGTAAGAGGAATAAAACAATTACAAAATATGCAAAACAAGAGTGAATGTTTAGCTCTTGATTGATCATGGCTCACCACCATCCACTAGCTACGAGGATGAGTTCAGATTTGCTTTCTCAATTCGACTATTCTGTCATTAAAATTTTGACACCTCGCAATGGAATGATAAGTTAAAGTAGTCAAAATTTGACCCAAAAGGTAATCAAAACCCATTGTAGTATCTACGTTATATTTGATAGCGCGCGTCAAACATGAACTTGGACATTTGCAAGAGATCGTATCCAAAAAATCATACTTTTAAGAAAGACAAATTGACTTGGCACTATGATAGGAAACATTTTCAAGTAAAAAAAAAAGGTTTATTCAACTTATATTAAAATTTAAACATGAAACTGGGTGTGGGCATGAGCTAGCCGTATGACTAGGCTGTCTTCGAGTGGAGCTAACATCTCCAATAGGAAATAAAATTGCAACCTTGGTCCCCAACTTATTGCCTTCGTACTAGTAAGTTTCTACCCTTTCAAAAGATTATATTGATCCCTAATCATTAATTATATTTACTCAATCTATCTCCATTGGTCAGAACCATTTCAATAGTCGTTAAATCATCGTATAAATTTCACAAAATATGTCAAATTTCAAATATTTGGACACCGGTTCAAGTTGAAAAGCAATTTCTAACTTCATAGAGTTGAACTCGTGAAGATCTAACATAATATTGGACAGTTTCAACAATTGATTACACACCTATAACGAATTTATTCTTTTTTTTACAAACTCGGAGCACCCTATTAAGGCCCTGTCTGGTTGAGCTTTCTTGGGCTCTTTTAATTGATTTTTAAAACGTTGGAGGCATTGTGTTGGTCCCATGCCAAGAGAGTTGGTCAAAACTTGTGTGCTGCAACGGGCAAAATTTCACAGTTTGGACAGGGATAAGCTCAGCCAGACAGGCTCTAAGTTAAATACTAGTAGTGCAATTTTTTATGCCAATGGAAAATATAAAGTCCTTATTTGGTGCTCATTTTTGAAAACTCAATTTTCTCCAAATTTATTTTCAACCACATTTTTTTTTCAATAAAATAATTTTACGTGTGGATTCATAACTTTTCTTTATTTTCAACCATATTTTTTCACCCAAATTTCAACTTTTAAAGTGTTTGATTGTCATTTTTCTATAAAAAATAATTTTCAACATTTGAAAATATGCCCAATTTTCTATCTGTCATATGGATATTAATGCTAGAAATACCAAATGAAAAAGAGCATGATAATTTATGAAATTTGAATATCGTTAGAACCATTAAGGGGTCAAAATTGTTATGAAATCAAATATCATGATGATCATATCAACGAAAGAGCTCTATGATTCTCTTTCTTTCTTGGTTTTGTTTGAGTCAAATTATTGTAGAATGAGAATGAAAAATATAGTCGATATTCAAACGTACACAAGAAATAGAAAATTTGAATTTAAATGTTGATGTAATGGATAACAGTCATATTTTTCATTTTAATGAGATAATAATGTAGATTAAACGGGGCTCAATATTTTAAGTAGTGATATTTAACACAATTAGTATCACGCACCAGTTTAAGTAAAAACTGCAGACATTAAATGAAATATTCACTTAAATGCAATATCATATAATTCATTCAATTGAACCTATCAATCATGATCACTTAGACCGATGCTTTAGTATAATTAATGTTTCTAATATTTTACATATGATAGGTCCTTGTCGTCCTTTGAAGAGCCAAGACAAAAATTGAATCCAATTTGGTTATTAACCCATTGGGCCTTGTACCCAGAACTCCTTAACCCAGCACCCATTAATGGGCAAACAAAATTGGAGAGTTTTGAACTTGCCCATATCCACTACAGACACAAGTTGGCCCATATACTCTAGACCATAGACATAGAGCTAGGGTGTGTCTGAGCCACATTATTTTAGAAGAATATATTCTGGAATAATAGATTGATGAAGAATGTGTGGTTGAAAAAGAAGGAAAAATTATTGATGTGATGGAAAATATTATTTAATGGAAGAATGTGTGGTTGAAAATGAGTAGAAGAATGAAAATGAAAATTTTAATTTATACCAAACATGGACATATTGTGACATTTGAAGCGTGACCACGAAGAATCCTACGCGACTACAATTTTAAAGGTAAGTGATATGTATATCTAAGTAGTGTATTATTCAATAATATGATTGTACTTTGTTTATAATGTGATCGAAGTTACGAGTGTAACCACGGTTTATATGACATTCATGTTGTCGTAACAAAAATCGGAAATTGTGAATTTCTTATGTGCAATGGAACATATGATTACATGTCTCGGTTGACATCTTACGTAAATTTCACGTGACGTGTTCTTTAATACCAATTGTATTTTTGTTATGTTGGTTATGAAGAAATCTGGATAAAGTAATATTTATGAAATTCATCTTGTGTGATTGTGTACTCAAATTTTAACTACTCGCAAGCACATGAATATGTTGGAGAATAAAGCCATTTGTCCATGCTAAAAAACAGATATAATATAAACAGACTGATTTGACAGTGTATTTGTGGATTTTTTTATTTTATTTTTTAAACTGTCCAATTATGTATGAACACGTGTCCCTTCTATTTTTGAATCTATCCTTGAGTCTGTTCATGTGTTGGAATATACAGTCAATGAAAGACGTGGTGGAATCCACATGGTCTGCGAATTAAGAAAGCCTAATTAACCTAAATTAATTAATATTTTATCCTAAGTGAGAAAAATTGAGTTTGCTTAGAACGCTTAAAACTAGAGACTAAAGAAAATAATCTTGGAAAATTAAGCCGAAGAGTCAAGCGACTTTAATTATCAAGGTTTCATATCCCCCATTGTTTAACTTAGCGATCATCTAATTATTGATTAATTCCCAAAATCGTATGACAACTTGAGACCAATCTAACCAATCTATTGCCGCCTCAAAGATTAATAAAATTTAGCCCTTGTTTGAGCTTCATTTTAATAAAGTTTTGGGAACAAATATATTTTAGAATAGTAATTTTTTGGAGAATATGTAATTAAAAAGTAATGAAAAGTTTTGAGTTCACATACAATATTGTTTTATTGAAAAAATATGTAGTTGAAAATGAATTTTGAAAAAAAAATGTATTTTTCATTTAATGTGGGTTCTTCTTTTCATTGTTATTGAGATTACTTAAGTATTCCCCATATCATACCAAATTTTATATATAAAAATAAAATCAAAGATTTTTTCTAAGCATTCTAAGTATCCACTGACAATTCAAAATACATGATATTTAAGATAAAATAACATTCAATTCAACTATATACACAAACAACATATTAAGCCCGTGTTTGGAGTCCATTTTATGGGAAAAAGAATGATTTTTTTGTACCGTTGATGGCCACACTTTTTTGACTTTTATCTCACATTGGTGGGATCTGCTTTTGACTTTTATCTCACATTGGTGGGATCTGCCAGATTGTGCAACGGTCAAAAATCTCATTATTTGGACCAGAAAATGGGCTCCAAACAAGGGCTAAGATTTAAAATCATCTAATAATATTAATTAGGTCTCTTTTGATCGTGATATTTAGGAATGACAACGGAATGGGGTTCCATTCCCTGTCTCTACTGGCCTAATATTTCGATTCCCGTCCCCATCCTCACTTACGCGAGTCAATAAATCCCATATAGAATAATGATAAAAAAGATATACTAACATGTTGACGTACAAAAATGAGGCCCAATTAAATGGTCCAAAGAATGAACCTCGGTTAGGAAATTCGAAGAATAGGCCCGAATGAGACCATGTAAAAACCCAAGATCGAGTTGTGTAGCAGAAGTCCATTATCGCTCAAGCTTGCGGGACGCCCAATATCTAGGCGAAAATAATGTCTTATTGTTATTTAAGATTATTGAAACAGTTAATGAGTGATCTTATCACATTTCACGATCCAAGAATCTCGGTTGCAAACAGTTAAATGATGGGAGTAATGGCAGCAGTTAAAAATGGTAGTTTCTTGACAAGTCATCCATTATGGAGAAAGTGGGTAGTTATAGGGCGATGAACAGTTTTCAAGTGGTTCTACAAGAAAAACTGTCAAATGAGCATAAAAGAGAAAATAGAACATAGATGAAAAGGCCGGAATCAAATCACTCTCAAACATATAATTATGTAATTTCATTTCTTTTAGTTTTTCTTGCTAACTTTCTATTACTTTGCCAAATTCAGTGTGCTTGTGCCCCTTGAAGGCATTTCGCTTTTTGTAAGTTGTAATCTTCATAAATAAAGCACTCCTCGTTAGGACTTTGTTTCGAGAAGTTGTTGTTCTTTACACAATCGTCTGAACTTTCTTTTAATTGTTAGCGATGCTCATTTTCCACGCGAAACAAACCTAAAAAGGTTGTATTTTTCATCTAAACAAAGTTGACTTTTTAAAATGTAATTTCAAATCTTAATATTGTATCAGAGCTAACTTATAGGAAAAAATTATTGATTCCGTATTAGCAACCATGGTTGACCAAACAAATTTCTCAACCATCGATGCACCAACGTGGGCTCTTTCTTTGGCACCGCCATCGACGTCCCCTCACCGACGACATCATCGCAACCGTCACTCTTTATGGCATAGATGGCACTGCCTTTGTCAGTTCTTTGTTTTTCGACCACGTGACCACTTACCTTAGCTTCAACCTATTTTCTGCTTTTGCATTCTCATAATTTTCTACACTGAAATTTCTTTGCAAGTTAAGCGAACATAAATTATCCCTCTTGGCATCTTTAATTCCGTACCTTTGTTGACAGTATTCTAAAAAGCCAGTCTAGGCACCGCCAAAGTTTGAAACTCGGGCAAACGTCCACTTTGGCTTTATTTTCTTCCAATTCCCAAACGATTGAATTCTTTCCTTCCCCAATTCCTCCCTTTCGTTTTCTTTAGGAGCGCTTTATTAAAAAAAAATTCTTTTCCCTTTTTTTAAAAAGTCTTTTATTTGATTTGATTTTAGTTTATTTATTTATTTAAAAAACTTTTCATTTGAATTTAATTCTAAGTTTTCATATGACTTCATCAATACAAAAGATAAAAATAACTTTATCTGATAAACAATTATATAAGATTTAAACTATGATGCTATCTACATTATGTAATTATGATCTTGCAACACGTTATGTTGTTGAAAATTTCGTAAGCATGCATGAAATTCCTATAAATCTATTTAGTATGACTTGTTTAGTTGAAAATTGAATCTATAAAAAATAGTCTACTTTTTTGCATTTCGAAAACTTGAAAATTGTACAATTGATTAATTCTACGAATTATTGAGTAAATATAGTATTTTATAATTCTAGATATTTGATATGTATTATTTTAATTATTAAATAACTTTTAATATGAATAAAATTTTTAAATAATATCTAAGTTTCGTATAGGCTCGTTTAAGCTCATGAAACTTGAAACTTGAATCTTCGTCTCTACGTCTAGTCACGCTTTACGTTTTTTGGAACATTACTTGTTGATTATGATCCTTAAGTTTTTTTGCTGGTTATATTGTCACAATAATTTTTATTTGATACATACATTTTAATTGCCGTTAAATTTCTCAATCTTATTTCATTGTTGCAATTATTTTCTTAAATTTTTCTATCGAATTCTTGTCTTCAACATTTCATTAATTAATATGTTTCTTCGTTGATAATATATCAAAATATTTTATTTTCAAGCTTTGAAATGAGGTAAAAAAAAAATTACGTCATTCCAACGGACATTTGGATATAAAATTGTTATCAAATATAAAATGGGTTAACTAATGGAAAGTTTGAGAATAAGAATGATATGAAAAATTGTTATCAACAGTTAACTAATGGAAAGTTTATTTTTATCAATTTTCTCAATTAAAAATTTTGAAATGACGAATATATCATTCTTTTTAAAAAAAATAAAAAAAATAATTGCAACCATAGTCTCAATTTTTTTTTTTTTTAAAAAATGCAAATGAGTCCCAAGGTAATTAGCATATAATGTTCCTACTTTTCACTATTATAGCGGAAAACGTACGTAACTTTTTTTTGGCATTTTCACCATTAATTACACTTTTGATTGTGCAAATCATCGTTTTTATTCATTTTCATCAAATTTCTTAATAAAGAGCTGTGAAATGATGAATATACCTACATATTTAAAAAAAAGTATATTAAAGTAAATTATTGTTTTTAATTTCTAATTTTTTAATAATTTATTTGAGATTCTTTTGCACTTTTTATTTTTTAATAAATTTAATTGGGACTCATTTACACTTCTTTTTTTTTTAAAAAAAGAATTCAATTACTAATTTTTTTAATAATTTATTTGGGACTCGTTTGCATTTTTTTTTTTTAAAAAAATTATTATCTAATTTTCTAATAATTTATTTAGAACTCGTTCGCACTTTTTAAAAAATTTGGAACTATAGTTGCAATTAATTCTTTAACTTTTTTATTTGAATATATGAGGTATATTCATCATTTCACAGCTTTTTATTGATAAATTAAATAAAAATGGATAGAAATGATGATTGTTTAATCAAATACGTAACTAAGTGTGAAAATGTCAAAAAAAAATAAAAATATATATGTACGTTTTTTGCAATAATAGTGAAATGTGGGGATATTACGTGCTAATTATCTTTTTAATAATTTATTTTGGGACTCATTTGCTTTTTTTAAAAATTTGGAACTATGGTTGCATTTAGTTTTTTCTTTTTTCTTTTTTAAAAAGAAGGGTATATTTGTTATTTCATAATTTTAATTGAGAAAATGGATGAAAATGACAGTCTGTGCAATAAAATGTGATTATAATGGTTAAAATGTCAAAAATAAAAGGTAATGACGTTTTCCACAACAATAGTGAAATGTGTGCACGTTATGTTCTAATTAGCCTTTCAAAATAATATATGCAAAACCATCTCGTTGATATATCATGCAATTAAAAAAATCTTCTTTCAAGCCTCAATAATGGAATCCTAAGTTTTAGTCATTGTTTGAGCCCCGTTATTTTATAATAGATTTGGTAAAAAAGTAGTTTTTCGAAAAATATGTTGCTAAAAAGTAAGAAAAAAATTGTAATTTTACGTGAAAAATCATTTTTTATTTGTGATAATGTATAGTTTAAAATAAATTTGAGAAAAAAATGAGGTTTACAAAATGAAACTCAAATATGAGCTAAATATGGTACCAAAATGCATTAAATTCTAATAAATAATCAGTTCGATTAAAACTAAAAATCAAGCACACAGAATTCAAGTTTATACAAAATATTTGGGGAAAATTGTAGTCCCGGTCCCAAACCTTTCAGTTTGTTGCAGATTACACCCAAACCTTTAATTTTTGCAGCCGAAGTCCCAAACCTTTATATGTCATTGCAGCGTCAGTCCCAAACCTTTAATTTTTCGGTCGAAGTCC
>CAIGRQ010194237.1:0-13302 GCA_903798375.1 Fraxinus sp. D2006-0159
CATTAACTAGTTCTCATGTGTAACAGTTCCACTACGGGTTAATATTTACAATAAATGAATGACACTGCTGAAGATCATTAATGTTTCTCTCAGTTTCACTTTCTATTTAGTGTAATAGATCTCCAAAGTCCAAAGAACAGTAAGCCAACTAAGTATAAGGACGAAGTTTATTTCCTCTTTAAGTTTCCACGTCACGATCTTTCACACTCAACTAAAGTTATACAATAAAAAACACCTCTTTTAAAAAATGAGCACTTGCAAAACCAATTATTTACTTGAGTAAACGCTATGAAACATAGAAAAGGCATTAGAAGTGCAATGCAACAAGGAAGAAACCCGAAAAAGTAGAATAGTCTTTATAAAGACTTGGGTTAACAATGTTTTACACTAGAAGTTCCTTCAGGTACTAATTTTTCTATCACATTGTGCGCACTTTCCTCATTTTAACAGATAATGTTTCAAAAAAAAAAAATCGAGGACAGCATGGGCCCCCATCCCTTCAACTCTGGGACCTTCGTACTTCGATGGGCTGGCTCCGCCCGTGCATACAGTTATTCAAAAATGAATGAGATTGCTATTAGTGTCGAAGTGTATGTGCTAAGCGCTACAACAGCTCCTTATAGCAAGTCCCATTGCAATTGATGTTTGGAACCATTTTTCTCAACTCTTTGGAATAACCTTGGATCCAAGAGAGTGTTCATTCGATCTCAACGTTGGAGAAGCCAATGTTGGACATGTTAGAACTCTTATACCAATGTTTATCTTGTGGTTTTAGTGGAATGAGTCTAAATGGACAAGAATATAACACTATGGAGATATAAAATTTGTTTAATTGGGGCAGTGGAAAGGAGACATTGATATGGTCCTTAGCATTAACCATCAAAGTTGCAAATGATAAAATCAAAAGGCGGATATAGAACTTATTGTCAACATTTTTCAGATTTGAATCTATCTGATTCAGAAGGGAAGAACTTGCATCAATATCTTAATTTCAATTCAAACAAAGTGGGAATACCGAGTGAATCATGGATGAAATTAAATGGTGATGGGATGGACATGTTCTGTTGTGGAATTATACGTAATGCCAACGGGAATTTTGTAATAGNCAAAGTGGGAATACCGAGTGAATCATGGATGAAATTAAATGGTGATGGGATGGACATGTTCTGTTGTGGAATTATACGTAATGCCAACGGGAATTTTGTAATAGCATCATTTTATATATATGGATTGTGTAATAACCTTGAGGAGAAATTATGAGAACTATTCAGGGATGAATCCAACTCGTTGAAATATTCAGGCACGTCTCTGGGCTAAATCAGACTCTTTTAACAACGAGTAAAAGTATTACTAGTGAAATTAGTGAACCGGGGATTATGCAGGTTATTGATAAAATTGATAGATTATGTGCAACTTTTCATTTTAGATTCATACACATATCACGAGGGAAATTCGATAGTGGATGAGCTACCTAACAAATTTGTTATGCTTTGTGACTCTAATTCATGTGAATTGGAAGTTTGATTCATGGGGAAGTCTAGATAATTTTGATTTGGAAGTCTGGTTTGATAAGAGATCAAATTTCATCATGGGTTAAGAGTTTGATCAGGATAAGGACTTTGGAATAGATAAGGAAGTGCTTTAGAACCATTGGGACTAAGACAGGTGCCTAGGTTGGAAAAAAGAGAAGCAGAACGGCATCAGCAGCAACGCCGAGCGGGGAGGAATTTCAACCTTGTTTGGTTTTTGACGCAGTTTTGTGTTCTACTTCATCCATAGCTCCATGTTTTGACTCCTATAATATACTCCACAAGGTGTAAGCTCTTCGGAGACTCAAGATAACGATTAGATTATTTTTGTATACATTAGAAACTACAGAGAATTGTTTATATTTAAATTGAGAGAATCAAATCCCTCAATCTAAATCTTGTAAAGACAGTTTTAAGTTTTTTGGTATAATAAATTTTTATCTTCTTCCACAAAAATCCCGGTTGTTGTGTGATTCATTATTTTCATTTGTCTATATTTTCTTGTCATTAATTATTTGGTCGGCTTCTCAACAAGTGGTATTAGAGCGATTCTGGTATCTTGGTTGTTTCTCATCAAAGTGGTATTATAGCCCAAGGTTTTGGTGGATTCTTGGGAAGTCCAAATTGGTCATTAAAGTTAGGATGGAACAAGGATGATTGTTTCAAGGGTTACAACTATAAAATTCGAAATTCCCCTTTTGGATCGCAACAATAGATTCTCTTTGTGGCAAACCAAGACGCGAGCGATTCTTGCTCAATTGGATCTTGATGATGCATTGTTTCTCATTGTTTCAAAACTTTTTTTTATATATATATTTTTAACCATAAATCCAAACAATAAAATATTCTATGTGTAAATTCTAATACTTTTTAACCACACATTCTCAAAAAAATCATTATTCAAAACACTATTTTTCCAAAATAATGGCCACCAAATAGGGCTGAAAAGGTTCCCACATGTTGATGAAGTCTAAAGTTTGGAGAGTACCACAAAATATTTGAAAGTTGGAAGTGCCGAGTTCTTGAATCAAAAGATGGAAGTTCATGATCTAAACGATTGAAAGTTCGTGATTTGAATTCTATTACGAATTTGATTGTCGAATTTGAATAAATTTTAAATCTATGTTTCTTGATTATAACGTACAAGTGAACATCTACTATAGATCTTTGTTTCTTAAATTATAGAATTTTTTTATTGTTTGGATAATTCTTGTTCCGCATTCTAATAATTGGTATCAAACAATTATCTAAATAGTTCACGCGCTAGTTATACTTTTAGGATGTTTGATTGCAAATTCAAATCAAGTGATATATAGGAATAATTGATTATATGTTGATTTAATGATTGTATTTATTTTAAATTGTGATCAAATTATTTTTGGTCAAACTTCTTGATTGTAATTCGTCATTTGATGGTTGATCTAATTTTTAACTATCATATTTATCAAAAAAATTCATCTAACACTTGAGCTATCATTGTTGTTATTCATTGAAATGTTAGTCTTTCTTAGTTCTTAACTTGTGTGTATTATTTATCATAAAATGAATTTCATTGTAAAATCACTTAGATAAAGTGTGGGTCGTGTTGAGATCCCGTAAAACTCAACATTGTATAAGGATCGGTGCTCCTTGTTTGTAAGTCACCGAAAGTATTGTAAATGGTTGGATTGCATTATAAGTCAATCAACATAGTGAAAATGTCATGCTTGTGTCGGAGAGTTTGGTAATGGAGAACGTATATCATTGCTTTGGATCGAACCTCCACAATTACATCGTCTGCATCATCTCTCCCTTATACTTATCGCTTTCATATTTGCGCTTATCTTTTGAATTGATCTATTTAGTCTTTACTTCATTCAATTTAGAGTAATTCTTCGAAAAAGTTTTATAAAACAATTTACCCCCAGCAACTTTTAGAATTTGTTTAAAAAGAAATGGTTATGGAGCCACCTATTGATTAAATTTTTGTTACAAATGTAGTGTCCTTATACTTTTAACAATTTTATTGAGGTATATGCTTGAGTTCTAGCATTATTGAGTATATTAGCCAATATATTTTGTAGAAAAATAGGTTTGTGCTTTCTACTTCATAAATTAATGTCACACACTATAATTTTCAGCATTATTCGATCTTCTATTAGTTCTTTATATAGATGTATGTTTCGAATATGTTTATCCATTATAATAAAATTAATAATGTAAATATGTAATTTTTGTAATTACGTTTTTGTTGAAGACATTTGTATCGATTTCAAGTTCTTACTTTGATCTCACTTCCAAGATGAGCAGTGGTTTGCCCTAAGTTGGTAATTTTGACTTTTATATACCCTTATTTGCCTATGAGCTCTTAAATAGAAGAATGCTATGATTGTTTTCTATTGTGATCTAATGGAATATTGAAACTTTTCTATTTGTCTATTGAAATTGATTTTGTTCTTATGGTTGAAATTATTATTTGGAATAGATTAACACTCATTTATTTGTTGAGTTTCATGTCAAATATTTATATATAAAAATAATAAAAAGAAAATCTCTATTTTTCGAGTGATGAAACGAGATAAAACATACAGATTACACACATCAAGGTGAGGCCCCTTTTTTTGTAATATTTAAATCATATGGGACCCAGCCCCATGTGAGGGTAGGTAATTTTTACAGAATGATTTCTTCTGTATAAGGAGAAAAATTCGTTTAATAGAAAAAGATGTTAGGGAAAAAATATTTATTACTTAATTTTTCACCGCACAACGAAGAATGTTTGGCTCCACTAAAGACAGAACATGTGTAGCTATTGCTTTTGCAGAACATAGCCAAATGAATCTAGGACAAGCTAAAGACATAGTCAAGGACATAGAGTGAAGTTTGGGGTAGAGGTGGGGGGGTTCACGGAACCCCCACCGATACCTCACAATAAGGGGGTGGGTGGGATTTTTTGGCAATTTTTTATTACCATGGGTCCCGCATGAGGTCCACCCGTGTGAGTGTAGGTAAAACATATGTAAAACTTTCTTTTATACATTTAGCTTTATTCCAAGGACATACACAATGGTCAGATGAGAGAGGATATAAAAGGAAAGCTAAGAAAGACGTCCAGGGGGAAAGCTATGTAATGTTGGCATAGACTCCCATCACAATGCACACGATCAATATAACCAAAAATTCGGACAAGATGGCCCAAACCAATTCTCTCACGTAAACGAGGTCCAAGAAGACTCAGGCACAAGGGGACTCAGTTTCAGATTCTTCCCTTAACTCAGCTTGGCTCTGTATGATTGCAATAAGGAAAAAGTATAGAGGTTAGGTACATTAACGAATAACATAGGGAACTCAGTTACATTAACTGCAATAATTATATATTTAAGCGGAAAAGCCTTCTGAACTAGGGAACTCCATTTCAGATTCTTCCCTTTTCGTTACAGTTGACAATGCTGAAAATCTGCAAGTGACTACGATCAATGCTCGTCGAGATATGGTTGTAGGTAATGATACGAGTGAAAGCTCCCAGCCAACATGTAAAATTCTTACTAAAGATTCATTGTTTCCAGGCATCAGCACTCATCAGTAGTACGCAAGAAAAGTCAACTAAAATCCAATCCTACAGAAGAAAAGTAAACTAAAATCCAATCAATTGACCTGTTCAACAGAGTCTAATGCTCATAGAATTAATATAAGATCGTGTTTGCAATGTGAGTATGTCCAAGGTGAATCACGTTAATATTATAAGTCAAAACTTTTAAATAAACTGATATTAATTCTCTACATGGCATACAGCTTAACAAAAAATTGAATAAATTGGCAAACTATGTGAAGGAAGGAATTTTTCTGCAAACTATAGGAGCCTCCAGAAAGTTTTTCTAATCAGAAAACTGTACACAGATCACCTAACAAATAATCTAGCAATTACAAGAAAATCTTCTCTTCTCTCCCTATAATTTATCGAAGTACGAAAATGGTTCAGTTAAAGCCACTGCTTGCCCTAATCTTCTTCTCATTGTGTTTGATTATACCTTTCACTTCCGCCAAATCCACTGAGGTTCATTACTGCAGTAAGTTCTCTTCTTTGTTTTGAATTTATTTATCACATTTTCGTTTGATTTCTTCGTTTTGTGCGTTGTTTTGAATTAATCCATTTGCGCGTTCGTTTGAGTACGGTTTAGGGTTTATTATTTTAGTTCATTATTTTTTGTTGAATCGAAAAAGATATAAATTCAGTAGTGCAGCTTTCCAGGTCCTTGTCTGTTGATCTAGTTTGTACTTGAGTTAATTTTTTGCGATGCCTGAAAATTGAATATCTTGTTTAGGACTTATTTTTTACCCAAGTAATTTTTTTTTTTCACGAAATCCAATGAAGAAATTATCGTAAAGGATTGTTCCTCTTACACCCGAGTGATAACCATAGGCAGACAGAAAAGGAAAACTGAATTGTTCGGGGTTTCTGGTAAAAGTGGGACGAGGATTTGTTGCTGCGTGGAGAATCTTCAAACTGGATATTTAGTCATGGCAATGTGTGTGTCTGGTGTTGAGTTGCTCAAAGGAGATTGGACTGCTAAGTAATAGATTATGCTCTGTTTTCAAATTTGAAATTTTTATGGATAAAGAAGAAGTCGGAGAATGACAAATAGAAATAGACTTCCTTTGCCATACGTGTTATGGACCCAAAATCAAAGCACTTATATAATCAACTTCCCAACTCGTTGAAGTAGCAGAATGGATATTTTGGTCAAGTTGGGTGAGTTGAGGGTCGAGTTGGCTAAGTTGATCATCTACTCTGATGCTAAATTGACATTTTGTAAAGGAGGACGTTTTGATAAACTACTAAAAACATTGCCAATCTTTTGGCCCAAAGAAGAGAGTCTTGTAAAAATTGCTACTCTTTCTTCTTATGTGACTTTTGATTAATTCAAATGTTGAATGTAAGGATTCTGGACACACTCAAGAAGCAAACTATCTACATTGGACACCAGCAAGATTGGTGACTATCCAATATGTAATTGACACTCTATTTATCTAATTGAAAAGTCAAAATTGGAAATCTGGGTACTGGTCAAGCACTTCTCAAACGATAATGGAACAGTGCAAGTTAGAATGAGAAAGAAATATCATTTACTTCAAATATGACTGTACCTTAAATGTTTGTAGCAACCAACCTATTAGTTAATAATTTAGTTTATAATTCCATCAAGTACAACAAAAGATAAGAAAAATTACAATTTCTACAATCCTTAATGATATTTATTTGTACGGTGAGGGTATAACTGAAATTATACATTCATATTCGAGTCAATAGGTATAAGATTTGTACTACTTGTAGCATAATGTAGTTTATGTGAAAGTTATGCATACGTTGTAGTAGTCGTAAACATGCATATTATTTGTAATTATTCTTTGTGGTTCCTCAATGTGTCATGTCGTACCATTGGGAAAAAATGATATGTATAGATGTCCAGCTTCTTAGCTTGGAACCTGGAGCAAGATTCTTGAGAATTGAAGTTTTTGTTAATTGTGAGAAAATTGTTTATTAGATTTGTGCTATACTTTCCACTCTCCAAATAAATTGCAGATAAGAAAGCCAACTATCCTGTTAAGGTTAGTGGAGTTGAAATAAATCCGTATCCCATCTCCAGAGGCAAAAATACCACCTTCAGCATTGCTGCATCTACAGGTAATAGTTTGATTTTTATGCTTTATATAATATCTTCACCTCATATATCAGACATTTCGGGACCCTTTCAATGCTGGAACCTTTTCCGTGCATTGACTTTTGTAATTATTGAACTGTGTACTAGAACAAGGGACAACGATAGCAAATTTTATGTGCCTTTTTTCCTTCTTAATAGCTTCTATGCGGTGTTAAATGGATGTCTTTGAACCATGTGAAAAAGAATTTAGCACTCTGCATACACCAAAAAGAACGTTCTCAAGATTTCTGAAAGTTGAGACCATTTATGTTTTAGGTGGTTATTGGCATTGGTTTCTGTCTCTAAATGCAAAAGATTTATTGTGGTAGAACTTCAATAAAATCCTATAATTCTCCTAGTTTTATTCTGAAAATTGAATTAAGTTACTAAAATTTGTGTCACAAAAGTTGTTGTTTGACCTTGTAAGACATTTGATCACAGAACAAAGCACATTGTCAAAGTGATGTTTGATGGTCGAATTTCTTTTTTCATTTTTATGATTTATGGGTAATGAATAAAGCAGGAAGTGCTGGAAGCCTATATTTATCTCTAATTATTTCCTACAACTTTTTCCCTTTCTTAAGTTTATCTTTTAAACCAAATATAAGATTTGTACGTGCTCATCATCATGACTGGAGCTTCTATTGTTAAGATAATGTGAATTGTGAGAAGATACTTCATGTGGAGCTTGCCTTGCAGAGGAACCAATCGCCGGTGGGAAGCTGACTATTGATGTTACCTACTTTATATTTCACGTCTACGGTGAGAACCACAATCTTTGCTCGGAGACATCCTGCCCAGTTTCTGCTGGGGATTTTGTGGTTTCTCATTCCCAAAAGTTGCCTGGAATTACTCCTCCTGTAAGTTCCCTGTTCATATCAAAATTCCCCCCCTCCCCAAACACCCACATCCAAAAAAAAATAAAAAATAAAATTGAAATGAATAAATAACTAAGAAAAATAAAAGGGAAGAATAACTAGAGAATCAGATATTCATTTGGTGACATTCAAGAGTTTATGGTGTTTGACATGTGCAGGGCTCATACACACTTAAAATGGCGATGTTGGACGCAAACAATAAGCAATTGACTTGCATTACTTTCGACTTCAGCATTGGATTTGTAGCACCAGAAAGCTTAGCTGATGTCTGATGGTTAAGTTCTTGAGGATTCGCTCATATTTATGGTCATTCCAGTCTCTGCATATTGTATAGAGAGAGTTTGTACTTTAGATGTTCTTCACCTCGTATCTGTTTCTATTTCACTGGTATTACGCAATGTCTGGTAGGATTTATGACTTGTAAACCACATATTACGTTAAACTTTTGAGGTGGTGATTATATCTTCTCTGCCATTATGTTTTATTTTACTTCACTCTCTCGTCCACGTCTGAAATTAAATTATCAAATTGTGAACTTGCACAGGTGCCACCGAGAATTGCAAGTGAACTTTAATCAGGGTATTAAAACTTAAAAATTCAACTATGTTGAGTGGATGGAGCCATCTGAAATTAAATTATCGAATCTCGATTATTTTGCAACCGACCAATAAGTAATTGTGTACATGCACTTTCTTATGTAGTCAAGGTTGAATTTAAGATTTTTCAGACCTGAGTCGAACTCTAAATGTTGATTCCTCATATATAGTTACATTCAATTTTTTTCTTCACAAGATTCCCATTAAAATTGTAATTTATTTTTTACTTTTTTTATCAACCACACATTCTCCAATAAAGTAATATTACACGTAAACTCACAACTTTTTCTTCTTTTTTAACCACACATTCTTCAAGAAAATATTATTTCAATAATTATAATCCCAAATAATGGGGCCAAACGGGGGCTAAAAGTAAACGAAATAGTACAACTCACATGAAACAATTAACAAATGGACCCAAAATAATCATGTTACCAAACTGGAAATTCGAACCTAATCTGGGCAAATTTCAGATTCCATTCTTGCCAAAAGGTCAGTTCACCACATAGCTGTCCAAAGAGTTATTAGGTACAACAGATTAAAGTTGGGAATCTTACATAAAGTAATTGCTTCTTTTGACTGATTAGAAAGGATTGGCATAATAATCACGAGTTAAAGACTTATTACAGTTCAAGAAAAACAATTCTGCAATTTACAAAATTTCCCGAGAGAGACCAAACTAACACTTGGATTAGAATTGCCATTTATGGAACAATGGAGACGATTTGGCTGCTAGTCCTTGAACGGTAAAATTAAACACGACTCTGATCAAACGATCAAACAGGCACTTCTATTAGCTGCCCATTACTAGACGCGACCCAAAGACAATCAAGTCAGAAATAATCACACTATCCAAATATACAACTAAAAGAAATATCTGAAGCCTAGTCTTTTAAGCAACAACCTCACTTAGTGTAACATCGACTGCTTGTGGTATGGATGTGACCAATTCTATTGGTGGAGTCGAGGTGGTAGCTTGTGGTTGTAGCTGAGTGAAGTGGAATTCAATCTGTAGTCTGTGATGAACAGGTGTTGAAGTTATCAAACCTTTCTTGATATCTGCCTGGAGTTCTCTAATCGGGATTGCAGCCAAGAAACTCTTTATATACTCCTTGCACGACTCTTTACCTCTACAAACAACTTCCTCTTCGTTCTGCACCGTTTCCTCAGGTCCTGTCACATTTGTCCAGTCTTTGGAATCGTCCCTTGAGTTTATATGCTGTGCACTCGAGTTCTTGGACTCCACTGTCTCAGCAACAGTTTTCTCTTCCGATGATTGTATCTTACTTGGTAGTTTGTATATAGTAGTATGCCGGTCGAATTTCAGGATGTAAGCTTGATTGCATCCCTCGTACAATCGTTCCCCTAATGTGTCAATGATGTAGTAAGCATCTGCTTCAACCTTAAGTACAAAAAAATGGTCATTCCAACTGACAATGAAAACTGGGGCTTCACCAGTGATAAAACACACTGAACGGCTAATCTCATCCCAAATATTGTCGAAGGACATAGCACCATGCAAAAAATCAAAATTTCCCTCCTCCATTTCATCTGGATGGAAAAACCCGATAAATGATTTCCCAGGAACTACACTAAGATCAGAGACTTTGGCTTGAAGGACTGTCTCTAAATCAAAGTGCTTGTCAGGAAAACGCACCCGGTAAGTTTCATTCTCACAAAGGTTCCTCCATTCTAAGGAGCCATCTCTGATTAAACTATCGAATTGTGACTTAATGGGCATGAGGTCACGATTTTTCTGCAACCAATCAGCAATCACAGTGACTAGGGCCGTACATGCACTTTCTCCTGCAGCCCTTTCACTTCGCTGATCAATGGTAGCAAAGAAGACCTGTGTCTGAATCTTCATGTGTCCATCTCGGCTCGTTATTTCTTTCTGCTCCCAGCTTCCAACAGCAAAACTATCATCACCAAACTCAGAAACTGACGTTCGATTTGGATTTGAGTCTTCATCAGTCTTGTGCCACTGCCACAAATTACCAATCCATTACATATACTTAGCATCAAGAAGTAATATATCAAGTCTGAAGAAACAGTAGATATCAAGCACATGTGGTATCCATCAACATTTAATTCAAACAGTAGATATCAAGCACATGTGGTACCCATCAACATTTGATTCAAAAGATTGATGAGAACATTAAATGGTAAACCTGTAGAATGCCCAAATTTTTAATGCAAGAGAGTATCATGATATTCAAAATGAAATGGCTAGTTAAAAAAATTTAATAAAATATTAGTTGAAATTTACATGGCATGTTTGTATATAACTGATGGCATAATCTTGCCATGACAAGGTTAGGTGAAGTACTTACATTAGCATTTAAGGCTGCATTACAGACTCATTTGTAAATCAGAAAATAAAAAAGGAAAAGGAAAGGCCTTTTCAGCATCTGAACATTTTATGTAAATTGAATTACCATAGAAAAATATAGAATCCATCGTTCCACAAGGCAGTATAAAATCATATTGTAGCAGTCAAATTGTGCATCCATAAAAGCTTCATAAGAATTTAGCTTAGAGCGATGCATTTGCTTCTTAAAATAAATCCGAAGGAAAGCTAAATGTCGTGGGCTCAAATAAATTACTTTTTATTATTTCTTGTTATGAGGGAAAAAAAAAATAGCATAAAAAATTCTTACCCCAATAGAAAGAGATTCATCAGAGCTGAGCTGCCGGCGATCATAGTCAATATCATCTCCCCCTTCTTCTCCATAAGCTTTCTTCAATAACGGCTCACCTTTGACTTTAGGAGATCTAAAACTCAGCTTCCTCTTCTTCCAAGGCAAAATACTACGTTTTGAATTCTGCAACAATGATGACTCAGAAACAGTAGAAACGGGATCCGCCTTGTGCGAGCAGTTAATATCTGATTTGCAGTTGCTGTAGTAAATCCAATCCTCATCTTCACAGTTTATTCTAGCACTAGAGTAATATGACACACCTGCATAATTAGCATAGGCCAATGTCCCGTAACTAAATGATTTCCTAACAGTAGAATTATCTTTAGCTTCATCAGATTCCCCTTCCTCAAACTCATCGAGTGATTCTGAATCAAAGTTATAAGTGTACTCGCCCTCCTCACTCTTAGCTGAGCCCCTCCCCTCGCTACCCTCTTCCTCATGGCAGGCTTTTTTGGCTCTTCGAGTAGACACGTACTCTGTTAGGAATTTTACCTTTCTGAGACCAGCTTTAAGCGCAGAAACCTCGTCTTTCTCCGACGAGGAAGTTTCTCCAGTCGGTGATGGGGATGAAATGGGAATTATTTGAGTCTGCACTGGCTCTGTCAATTCGTGGGCAACTCTCAGTTCCAATAAGCTAAGAAATATCTGCAATACAGATAAAAACAGATATTTCCATTCAAACATCGGTAGTATAAGGAAATAAATCATTAAAGCACTAAAGAACAAGTTAAATGCATATTACTCATCACAGGTTGATGCCATATAATAGACGTAAAATAGTACTTACATTAAGCAAGGGGCTGGTCCCAGATGCACTGCCTTGAACTGCCAAAGGGATCTTAAGCTCAATTTCTTGCTCTTCAATTTTGGAAGCAAATTCAGCAAGATTCAAAACTGCAGAGCCCAAGATAGCAACCTTGTTCTTTGCCCCTCGATTCAAACCCTGAAACAAAATGACGACTTTAGCTCTCTTAAATAAAACAGCACTCTCTGTGATAATTAGAAAAGCTTCATGATAAAATAAAACAAACCCTTGATTTGAGTAAAAGCAAAAATAGAGCATTGAAATTCACAAACTTTACCAGCAGCAAGAAAACGATTTATGTAATTGCAACTTTATTAAATGATGCTAACTCTAATTTTTTGGTTACTAATTATGACCTTTTACAACACAAATGGCAATGATCCTATATCCTTTATAATTCTCAAAATTATGTAATAAATGGTAGATAATCCAAGAGTAGGACCAATATAATAAACTCCTGTTTGACAGTCATTAAAATGAGTTTTGGAATAGTGACTTTTTTTTTATAATGTGTTCTTAAAAAGTAGAAAAAAATTTGGGTTTACGTGTAGAATATTTTATTGTGAGAATGTGTGATTAAAAATGAGTTTGAGAAAAAAAAAAAAAAATAGTTTTATTTTAATGATTGTCAAACAGGAGGTAAGTTCCAAAACCCTCAGTTTCGGTGTACTAGATAAAATGATAAATAACAATCACAAAACAACCACCAAACTAAATCAACTGCTCAAACATTTAGTCTCATTTCGGCAAATTTATAAATGGTTTCCCATGAAATTTGTGGATTATAATGAGTAGTTATGAATGTGTAGTCGAAATTAATATTTGCTTCGACTGAATTATAAACCAATTTATAAATTATACCCAAACAGAGGCTTAATAATTCAATCACTGACAAAACAAAGTCATCAATTTACATAACCGATTTATTGCCAAATTTCAGTAACTTCATTAACAAGTGGCAACTAAGTAAAGAAAAGAAGGAAAAAAGCATTTAACAAGTGGCAAAACCCATTCCGTTAACTCTTATAGCTATTAACTACCACTTAGAATTGCAAACATTTAGCCAAACAAGTGGCAATCATCCTAAGAATGTAAGAAATCTATCATGTCAACC
>CAIGRQ010194243.1:0-16911 GCA_903798375.1 Fraxinus sp. D2006-0159
GTAACTTTTTTTATTGCAATCTAGGCGACATACAAGTAGAAAGACTTTTAATCTACTTGACATTAATGTCTAATTAATAAACAATTTAGTTCAAATTTCATATCCAGTGGATCTTGTCTATAATTCATAACTTATCACTATTATATATTTAACGGGAAGGAGAAAGATAGAAATATCAAATTATGGTAACTCCAAACTCGGTCGGTTAAAGGAGCCTCTATATCTTGATAGTTCAATTGAAAATATCTATTTTTCTTGTCGTGCTAGCTATTAGAAATGAAATTTTATAGACAACATTTTTAGTGCAATCCACTTAACATTGAAGATGTTCTAAGAATGGGAAACATCGATTCACATCAATGATGTTATACAAGCTAACAACCTTTTTCCTTTAGAATACTTGAAAAGGGAAAATTGATCCCTTTTTTTTTTTTTTTTGGTACCCAAACATCCCAACTTATTCAGACTAATTTCCTGGACCACCAACACCGACCCCTCAATAACTGGCGAAGGTAAACCGCGAATTATGTCCAAGTTGACCAAGATTCGAGCACCCCTTATACCCCTAACCCTAAGGGAGGGAAAATTGATTCTTGAGTGTATACCAAGTGTTACTTTATTTTTACTTGAACCACAAAACATACTCTCGATTGAGTTAACCCATTTATTCCTCAAACTCGTTTTTGAACCACACATTGTAAGATTCACAATTTTTTATCAATTTTTATCAAAATCTATAAAAAATTCTGATTTTTAGCTAAACCAAACAAGACTGACTAGGATATTATATATATATATATATATATATTGTTCTTCTCTAAGGCAACTAATCTTGACCGCTAATAATATGTATTGATGAGGTCGAGAATTTATCAACAGTACTAAAGAAAATTGAATTATTAATAACCAAAATCGAAAATTGCATTGATATTTCTGTCAGTCTTGATAAAGTTACAGATCAAGTAAAAATCAGAAATTTGGATTTTACACAGAACCAGAACCTCAAGAAACTGCTAGGCAAATGCCAAAATGATCAGGAAGAATTGCCAAAAACCTGAGAATATGCAACAGATTTTCCATTAAGAAATAACAATCAATAAGTTTAGTAACTTAACATGATCATAAGCTGGCCAAACAAAAATAATACTTACTCCAGCTAGGATATCCCTGGATAGTTGAGACTTCTTTTCTGTTCCATCTACAACCGGTTTTTTCTGGGGAAATTGGCGCATCACCTTCCTTATCTGCTCGGCCTTTTGCTTCTGCAGATAGTAGATTAGTATGTTATAACGACATAACGACGATCAGGAGCTGTTTCAAATGTATTGAGATGGAGATATAATAGTTAACTCATCAATAGAACGTGAAAAGTGTGATTATAGTGACGGAAATAATTTTTATTCAGCAAACATTTAAAGACAAGAATCACACACAAATAGTGGATTCACCTTCTTTAGTCGTTCTTCTATATTACTTAAGGCTACCGACAGATCAACTTTTGAGAGGTAAAAATCTCGCTCTCTCTTGGCAGCAGAAATTTCCAGAGCTAGTTTCTGCTCCCGAATAGCACTTTTGTATGCTGCAAAAGTTTGAGTGTCTCAGCCCATATCATATCATAATTGCGCACCATAAGATACAACATCAAACACATTGAAAAGATTTATATACCTATCTCTTCTGTAAGATCATCCCATTTGAACTTACTCAGGTACTTGATATTCCAAATATCATGATGGAATCTTGAACGTTTCTTGCCACCTGAACCGAATATGAAAGTGAGAACAATATTATGTAATTCTTGGTACAAAATGAAATCTTGGACTAAATTTTCAAAAATCAATTCATGATGCTAGAGAGAAGCATATAGTGTTAGACAAATGCTGCTATTACTAAATAGTCTCATAAATCAAATCATGATGCCTAAGGAGCCTCAAAGTATTGTTTCGATGAGCAATATGCATCTTGTGCTATTTCCATGTGAACTATCATTGAGTCACATCCACAACTATTATTGTACATGAAAAACAAGACGTAGATTACTGATTGTAATTGGGGGCCGTTCAGGTGTGAATGAATACTATGTTATCCAAAAGATATCACAAAATTATAAGTACCAAATGCAAAACATAAGCCACTAAGCAGATGAAAAATGTTACGGAAAAAATATCCATTTATCATACCTATCTGTTCTCCATTTAACATCTCAGCAACCCTCTTGGCAACAGACTTCTTGGTGAACTCAACCCACCTGCATGGAGGAAATCAGAGTTATTCATTGAACTTAAACACAAAACACAAAACACATAAAATTAAGATTGAAAGCGAACAAAAAATAACAGTGGCAACTTCTAGACTGAAGTGATCATAGAGTCTTTGAGCATGTCAGTAATATGAGGATACAAGTTACCTATCAGAGAATGTCCTACTCTAAAGAATTTGAATTCTTCTAAGATACAAGTATAAACTAGACCCTATCCCAGAAACACTGAAAGAAAGTCATGCATTGATCAATGTAAATACATTTAATTTATAGAAAAAGAAAAAAATAATAATTGGGGGCATATAAATATACCCTTCTGAGAATTCTTGTCCTCGAAATCCACCAGCCTTTTTACGGTGTGCTCGCGCAGCAGGATCTGCATTACGCATTGCAAGGATCAGGATTGTGTAAATTAGAACACTAGAAAACATCCAATTGGTGAAAAATATCCAAGCTTGACAGTTTTCCATCTATTGTTATAAACAAAGTCCACCAAACAATCCAGTATAAAATTTCTCTTCTATTCTTGGGATAATTGACCTTCAGGGGTGAGATAAATTCTTTGAATTTCTCCATACTGGGAGAGAATCTGACGAAGCTTCAAAGGATCCATATGAGGAGGTACCCGACTTAAATAGCAAACACCACGCTTGTTCGCCTTTTCGGTTTCCTTTAGTAACCGCTTCTTCCTTTTATTCTTCTGCTCATCCTTTTTTACTTCATTAGAGCTTGGTTCTTCCTCACCTCCAGAACTTGTTCTTTCAACCACTTCTTCCTCAGACATTTTAACTGATACGAACCCTATACATCAACTTGATTTTTAGCATACTAATATATTGAAAAAGTTCACTATAAAAATGTGAATCAAGAAATCCAGAAAGAATAAATTTTATAAATCATTACTATGTGTAATGAGTGACATACCTGACCAAGTTTATATTAGACTGAAACCATTTTTCAGAGATAAAATTTGCTATACAAAATTCCAGGTTTCAATCTGGAGTTTCTACTCATTTAGACATTTTATCAAATATCTGTCCAACAACAACCTCTGTTGGGTTTTGCTACCCAAATCCGGTCCATGGGTCTAGGACTTCGCGGTTTGGAGTATTGAGCTTGAAGATGTCAAAATAGGATCCAAGAAGGAAAAATGCGAATTGACGGCGCTGGACGTTCGCTCAACTCGTGCTTGAGCGAGATGAGCAAAATTGGAGCACAACCTTTGTCGTCCGCATGTCGCTAGAGCAACAGGCCGTAGATTTGTTTCCTTATTTTTCAGTTTTACGCGATTTTTGACCTAGTTACCATACTTTAGGGCTTTGGACGGTTCTCCTATAAATACTAGGCTCTTCATTCAGCTTGTTAGCCCTCTAGTTGCATAATTGTACTTTTTCTCCATTGATTGTTAATAAAGTATTCGGCTCCTCTGCCAATTCTCTTCTTGTTTTGTTTTTCTTTTAAATCTTATTCTTGGTTATTAATTGTGCGATTAATACTTCATATCGCATCAATCCTCTCATCAAATTCCTAACAAGTGGTATCAGAGTTAAGGTTCAGCAGTTTCACAGATCAAGGATTTGATTCGTTCGAGGTTTTTTGTTATTGAAGGCTACCATGAAGTATGACATTCCGCTATTGGATCGCAGTACAAGATTTTCGTTGTGGCAAGTGAAGATGAGAGCTATATTGGCGCAGATGGATTTGGATGATACTTTGTTGGGATTTGACAAGATGCCCACAACTTATACAACAGAGTAGAAGCAACGAAAGGATAGCAAGGCACTTTCGCAGATTCATCTTCATCTATCTAACAACATTCTTCGGGACGTCTTGAAAGAGAAGACAGTAGTTGCATTGTGGTTGAAATTGGAGCAATTGTACATGACCAAAAGTCTGACCAGCAAATTGCATTGAAGCAGAGGCTTTATTCTCATTGCATGGCTGAAGGCGGATCACTGGAAGATCATCTAGCTGTGTTTAAGGAGATTGTCGCTGATCTAGAGACGTTAGAGGTAAAATATGATGAAGAGGACTTGGCCTTAATCCTGTTGTGTTCGCTGCTTGGTTCGTTTTTGTCTTTTAGGGACAAAATTTTGCATAGTCGTGACACTCACCATTGAAGAAACATATGATGCTTTGTTCTTAAAGGAAAAGCTGAAGCATTTGGTTGGAAATCATTCCAGAGGTGATGAAGCTCTTGTGGTGAGTGGTGAGTGGTGATTGGCGAAGGGGCAAGTCGAGGGTGGATATGGTCTGCTATTACTGCAAGAAGAAAGGACACATCAAGATGAATTGCGATAAGTTATAGGGTAAGGGTAATTCAGCTGCAAATCGTGGAAGGCAATCAGAGACTTTAGATGAAACTGACAACGCAGAGAAATATGCAAGTGATGGAGATCTTCTGACTATTTATGACGTGAAATCCAAGCCTAACGAGGTGTGGAAAATTTTGAATTCGTTGTGAATTTTGGGAACTCAGGAGTTGGGTTCATTTGTATCCGTGTTTGGATATGGTAGAAGAGGAAGAATATTTTTTTGAGTGTTGGAGAGGTTTTATTCACGTTGAAGAGTTCAGTGTGTTTCACTGCAGTTGGACTTATTTTTCCAGTGGAGAAATTTCGGAGTTTCGTTCGTTGCACCGAGATTTGTGTTAGGTGGACATTGTCGGGTTTTGTAACCCAAATCTGGTTCAAATTAGGTCTAGGGTTTCGCATTTTGGAGTATAGGGTTTGAAGATGTCAAAATAAGGTCCAAGAAGGAAAAAAGGAGGAATGACAGCGCGGACGGTCGCTCGACTCAGTCCTCCCTTGCTTCAAACTTTCTTTTTCTTGCACACAATAAAAAATGTGCTCATTAATAGACCACTTCTCATTTTGACAGTTGTAACTAACCTCATATTGGTTGAATTATGTGGGAGGAGAAATTAAAACCATATGCATGACCAAATCATCAAACTCCAGCTTTAGCGCTTTAACTTTGAAGCAAGATGAGACATTTTCATGATGTACTCCCTTGTATTTCTTTTACCCTTATTCCTGAATGAAACCAAGTTCGTGAGAGGCGTATTGGTTTTAGCACTTTCTTTTTGCAAATCATTTCTCAATTTCTTCAGAAAATTCTTTAGCAGTAATTACCTTATCGAACACAGTGCCTCTGAATGTTTCTAAAATTCCACGCTTCATGATCATAAGACTCATACGGTTTAAACAATCCCAGTTATCCGAGTCCCATTTTTCATCAACAAAACTCTTATCCGTAAGTGCAGCGAGTTGTTCAGTATTTAACGTAAGGTCTAGATCTATGTAATCAAGAACGATCTGAACGTTCTCTTTCCAATCCTTAAAGTTGGTTCCATTAAACATAGAAATTTAGTTGATGTTGGCAGATATGGTAGAAGCGGATGAATTAATTGAATAGAAAATAAATAATAGAATAACATGCTCACCTGAGAATTCATATTGAACAATCAAAATATTTAAATAATTGTGGACCCCATCACAAGAGACAGAATACATTATTGACATTTAGTTTTTGGACGTAAATATTAACTTATAAGTGGTACACTTGGTGTAATAATTAAATATTGACAACAAATATTGTCAAATATTAAGTCTTATCTTTAAATTGACATATACTATACATAACGGAAAAACTTTATAATTGTCATATATTTGTTATGGTGGGTGTGCATGTAATTTGGCCAAATATTAACCTTCTTTTGGGCCAGTCAATACCCACACAAATATTAAGAATGTTTTATTTTGTTCGTTTACTAATATACATTTATTTCTTTACTACTTCCAATAAAAATTTATTACAAGTTATTGATAATTAAATGAGGGTAAATTAGGAAAGTTTTTGGCAAAAATTATTTTTCCAACAATATTAAATAAGATTTTCTTAATTCGTGTGAAAAGGAAAACAATCTTGTATAAATGAGACCAGTATCTCTTTTCTTGTTTTGCCTTTATTCAATTCTTGTTTTTTGATCTGTTGCTGCCAAACGCCACCAAGAAGCATCAAATATAGGTATGAGCTTTTGTTGCCACGATAATGGTGACCTAGTCACCTGCTGCCCTAAGATAAGATTGTGTCTAGCGTGGACGACAAAAGCACTGACACACTCGTGGAAACAAAAAAAAAATCATTAAAACATGCCATTTTTTGGTTATTGAGTAAATATTTTAAAATCCTGCACTAATACTCATATATTGGGTTTTGCTTAAATGAAAGTAATGCAAACCAAGATTTAGCTTTTCAGTTCTTGGAAAAGGAAGAAAACCGGATAAAAGTATGTATTCACTGGTTGATGCAAAAAGTTCCCAAGCTTCGTTCGAGCGACGAGCGACTGATTTGTTTCCTTATTTTTCGATTTTACGCGATTTTTGACCTAGTCACCATGTTTTAGTGTTTTGGATGGTTCTCCTATAAATACTAGGCTCTTCATTCAGTTTGGTAGCCTTCTAGTTGCATAATTGTATTTTTTCTCCATTGATTGTTAATAAAGTATTCGGTTTCTTGGTTATTAATTGTGCGATCAGCACTTCATATCGCGTCATATCATTTCATCAAATTCCTAACCTCGATAACTTTTTGTGACCAAGCGGACGTCCTGTTCAATAAACATTTTTCACTGTTCTGATTTCTTATACACATCAGCTAGTTTAGTCGTCTAGTTCAGCGGCGGATGTCCGGTTGGGTCGTTTGATGGGGCAGAAACTTTAGGCGTTTTGATTGCTATAAATACCACTTCACTATACATTCATAAACAACTAAAAGAGAATTTTCTTATGCAATATATTCGTGAAAAACCTTCTTTGAGTTTACATTTTTACATTCATTTCATTTATTTTTTTATAACAAAAATTTTTATTGATTGAATCAAATTTTTAAAATCATCATATTCATTAAAGTTTCTCATTTCTCTCTTGGTACTTAATTTATCACAATTATTCATTAAAGAGAGATATATTTTGAGAAGATTTTTGAACATATATTGCATTTATTTCTTCATCATTTTCTCATTGAAATATTTTGATTGATTAAATCTAATTTTTTATTATTATATTCATCAAAGTTTTTAATCTAACACTTAAGCTATAATTTATTACTATTTATTGAAGTGTTAGCATCTCTTGGTACTTAAATTGTTTGTATTATTTATCAAGAGAGGTATTCCATTGTAAAATCACTTTGATAAAGTGTGGGTCGTATTGAAGTCTTAAAGATCAACATTGTATAATGATCACCGCTTTTAATTGTAAGTCACTGTGTGGGTCATATGAAGGTCCTGTGAAAGCTCAGTAGTGGGTCGTGTTGAGGTCCCATAAATCTCAATATTATGTAAGGATTGATGTTCCTTATTTGCAAGTTACTGGAAGCGTTTTAAAGGGTTGAATTGCCCCATAAATCAATCAATATAGTAAACAAAGTCTTGTTCATGCCAAAGAGCTTGGTAACGGAAGACGTAAATCATTACTTTGGATTGAACCTCCACAATTATATTGTTTTCATCCACTCTTTCTTTACTTATAGCTTTTATATTTGTGCTTGTTATTTGAATTGATTTATTTAATTTTTACTTTGTTGAATTTAGATTAATTCTTCGAAAAAGTTTTAAAAATCAATTCACCTATCTCTTGATTAGTTATTCTTGGGCTATCAATTCATACGTGATTTCTCATTCTATCTGTCATTCCATCGTCAAAAGAATGCATAGAAAAACTGTAAAAAAGAGGTACATCAAGAAACCATAATCAAGAACAAGAAGTCTAAGATTAAGAATCCACAATCAAGAATCTGCAAACAATCAATCTTCGCTCTTCATTCTAAATGGATCAATGTATGTTTCGCGCTTTTGTTTCTCTTGATGATTGGACATGGAGGATCTTGGCATTGAAGAAGGTTTTAAATATATCACGACTCATGGATTTCAAATTTCTAACAAAAACCCGTATAAATGGTGAAAGAAGTATGAAAACCAAAAATATTAATAGAAAAATCGTAGTAGGGTAAAATTAATAGAAGGCTAAAGTGCTAAGTACTGAATTTAATGCAAAAGAAAAGAGAAAAAAGGAATTAAATACCTTACCAATGCTCAAAGAGGATCAGAGTCAACGACGATTTCTAGCACGCTAGATGGTGACTTGCCAGTATAACTATCTAATTTAGGTTGGCGTTGATATTAGGGTGTTTATTTTTGCCTCTAAAATCATCTCTAACGGTAAATCAAATTTGGTGTAACGCTATTCATTTACACCAAATTTGGTGTAATTCATTATTCCACATTTTGCCCTTCATTTTCTATTACAACAAAATTTTATTCCATCTATATCACTTTTTGTGTAAAATTTTATTTTAAGAGTGTCTCCAATGGTTACACCAAATTTGGTGTAAAAGTTGGAGATGCTCTAAGCCACGTTTCCTGAAGGAGTTGATATCGTCTGCTAAGTCTGAAGTCATAAAATTTTAGGGGTATATTCAACTTGAGATTTTTTTGAAGATTTTTAGACTTCTTTAATTTATAGATTTTGTGGACTTTTACAAATTTGTATGAAACTAATTGAAGTCTTTCATGGACTTCTATAAACTTTTATCTTAAAACTTTTATAGAATTCATGTGACCTTTGAAAACTTTCATTTAAAATAGAATTTACATGGATTCCCCCATAAGAGCTAGAGGATCAATCTCTATCCCCTTTCATCATATAATAATTTTTTGAAAAGAACAACAAAAAAATGAAGTCACCATGTGTGTGTGTGTGTGTGTATGTTCATTATCTAATAATGATATTCAATATTATCAATACATGAGAGTCTGAGACATTTAAGAAACTAGTCAAAGTTGAACGTGCATTGCACGTTATTCTGAAATATTTTTTTAAGTATTGTGAAAGTAATATTTGACCCATTCTCCATTTCCTTTTGATTTAAATATAAGAAAAATTGAAATATTTTTTAAATATTGTGAAAGTAATATTTGACCCCCCTCTCCATTTATCCTTTTGATTAAAAAATAAGAAAAATGCAAGTCCTGAAAATAAATATTAATTATTATATCCCTATACAATAAAAGAGGCAGTTTTGAAAACACTGTTCACCATTTCGTCCGATGAAACGACGTCGTTTTGGCATGAGACAAAAAAAATCGATTGCCCCCTTTCTCTTTTCATTTTGCCTGTTTTGAATCCCTCAATTTCCCAGCTTCCCTTTAGCTTCTCCAGCTCATCCATCGGAAACCGCCCCCACCGCAAAGCCACCGGCACCGAAAACTGCTCCCAGCGGACTGCGCGAGACCCGTTTTCCCTCTTTTGTAGTCTAACATACTCCTTTTTTTTTTTTTTTTTGAGAATCATTTCATTTCATCTTAAGCAACTGTATACATCCTTCACTGTTATTCTTCGCCACTGCTTCCGCCACTTCATTTGGACGAAGCGAAGCTCACGCCGGTAAGTTGTTTATTTTATTTTGGCTTCGAGATTTTCATAAGAGTCGTTTTCCCTCTTTTGTAGTCTAATTTTTGATTAGGAGGTATTTTCTATCTTTTTTTCCTGAAAATTTGGTGTATTAAGTCAGTCTTTTCTAGGCAGATTTTTCCTTCGACTAGACGGTTTCTTTGAACAGGTGATTTCTGCAAAATTCTATGCTTCAGTCTTTGCACTTTACTGGTCATTTCATCGAACAGTTTGTGAGCATCACCTATACCTAAATTTGAACCTACCATTGTCGCCTGTGACATGGCCGTGCGACGGAGTCATAACCGTCGTGACACAGAGAATCCTCAACTACGAGATGCTTTGTCATCATGTATGTCTAAAATAAACTATTTCTATTGTTAATTATAGGTCTTTACCATCCCTGCAATTTTAGCTGTACATTTGGCTTTCTGACAATTCTCTTTAAGCCTCTTCCTTCTATTGTTACATTGAATAAAAAAAAACCCCTTCAAAATATATTCAACTTGTACAAGGCAATAAAATTTCCAATTTCCAGCCAGTCACTTACATCTCTTTTGTTCTCCCGATCTGTAAAGGTTCTTGTTTTTTGACTGTAATACTTCAGATTTTTCGCGTGAGACTGTAAAGGAGCTCTGGAAACACCGTGCAATAAAGGAGTGATATGTGATGTTTTGCAAATTGTTCTTTGATCGATGAAGAAATGAAAAAGAGTCGTTGAGTATTTACATATTATGGTTCATATCTCTTCGGTTCTTGTGTTTGATTTCGATTTATTTCACGGTTGGTGTCTCATATGGTGTTTCATGTCCGTGTTTGGCGGTGGCGGAGACATCGATAATTTAGTTTTCTTGTTTTTGGGCTTCTTGAAAGTTTTTTTCCTCCTCCTTTTCATCTTTGCTTTGGCTACTGGTTTTTTTTTTTTATGTTTTTGTAATTCTACGTCGCTAGGTTTTGTGGGATTTATAGATAGAGATAGTTAAAGAATGAGATATTGATGAAAAATCTTAATAGTAGGAGATTTGTTTCGTTTATATATTTTCTTTTGCTTTATTTTCACTAATTTGTTTTATTTTCTTTTTGCTATGCTTTAGTTGTTTTTTTTATGGATTCTGCCGAGAGTGGTGATACAAAAAAGCGTAGTAGGGCGCTTTATGATAAAGAAAAAGAATCTCGAGATTCACGCCGCAAACAATTATACGCACAGGCACGTGATGCACGACAACAGAAACTACATGCTCAAACAAGAGCAATTGGAGTTAGGCATAATGATTGTCGTTCTGATTGTATATAGTTTTTTTAACCTTTATATAGTGCAATAATCTAGCATGATTTTGGTTAAAAACTAAGTCTAATTTCACTTTTATCATATTGAAGTAACTTATTATTTGTATAGGATGAGATCTTGAGCATAATTGGGCCAGGCCGGTTGGAGGTAATGCCTTAATGGAAGTGTTTTTGAGACGATGAATTCATTGATCGCCGTAGCAATTAACTTGGCAATCGGAATTCTTCCACATGTCGACAACTTTGCTCATATTGGAGGTTTGTTGAGTGGTTTTCTCCTTGGATTTTTATTGCTGATTCGACCTTGCTGTACTTGCATAAATATAATATCTTCTGTTTTGGCTGATTAATCCATTCATATTTTCTATTTTGTAATAATGAAAAATTATTCTTTCAATATTTCTCTGGAGGTATATTTTTTTTTTTACATAAACATTTCGAAAGATAAGTTCTCTATGGATCTCGTTTTAATTTTTTTTTTCTTCGTACTATTTGAATGTTTTATAACTGTATTCTATGAAGCTTTCTGAAAGAAGGGAAGATCTCGTTTATTTGTAGATATCTTATTTTATTTCTTCTTCTTTACACTTGCCATGTTTCTTTTCTCATATATGATGTTTGGTAATTTGAAAATTATGATTAGTAACAATGATTACTGGAAATTTTAGTTTACAATTCAAAGGGGAAGCGATGTATTGGATTGCCTGGTTGTAGGTTTATCTGTGTCTATGTTGTGCATCACTGTCATCAACAGTTGGAGCTTACCTTCACATTGTTTGGAACGTTGGTGGATTATTGACAACCCTTGGATGCATGGGTAGCATAAGAAATATGGCGAAGATGCCACCAATGTAGGGGATGAAGGTGGCTTTGCTCCTAACATTCAGGTTGAATGAGTTTTTCAATATGTGAAAATATTACATTCTAAATGAACATTGACTTAGTTATACCCATTTTTGGAAGAAGAAAAAAAGGAAAAGAAAAAGAAAAAAGGTATCCTCATTTTAAAGGTTGTTTGATTCTCATTTGCTTTATGTGATCAATATTTGTAGGTTTAACTTCTTCTTGAAAGATCTATGAACTATAAAAGATGGAGCTATATGTAAGATTATCTTGCAATAAGTATTGTATGAGACTGAGAATTATGGTCATTAATATGGAATCATGGTCGAGTACCCTAATTTCGTGTATGTATTATTCTTCTATGGGGAGAACCCTTCGAAATGATTTTTACAGAATCATCCTATAAATTATGAGTCACAACTTCATTTTGCTTTTCTTCTCTATATGTTTGTTAGTATTTTTCCATTTACTGTTAGATGATATACTTTTCTGTTTTTCTTTTTTATTTTTCCATTTGCAACTTCTGTTTTGGTGTGTAAAGGATCCAAAAAATTGTGACCGAAATGGGAAACTGAGCATATTAGTTATGTTGATTTTATATTTTTTCGTTTCAGGTTTAGATTTTTTCCAAAATACTACAAATTTCACTTATGAAAGGTAGAATACTTCAATTTATTTTGTTCTGCAAAATATTCTCTCTTTTTGTTGTGATCTAGCATAAGCACAAAGGAAAGTCAAAATTAATGCTTTTATGTGTTGGTAGAGATGCTGCACTCTATGCCCTTGTTGTTGGAGCATGTGAAGACGATGACGTGAATGATAAGGAGCGCAAATATGTTTACCATCATGATGGCCACCAATCCATCCTGGTAAACTACTATAATTTATTTCATGTAAATGAATGAAGCCATTCATGGACAAAGCCTAGACTTGTCTGGGTTCATTGAGTTTGGTTCAATCTTGATTTCACACCTGTTTCTATTATATTTTTCATATTTCATATTAAAGATTGTAGGTGTATACAAGAGTCAATTTTAACCAAGAAAAGTAAATGGTAGAGTTGAGAACTTGAATGTATGATTAAACCAGTCTAAGTTAGATAAGAAAACTGGATTGCAGGATAGCTGANAGTTTGGTTCAATCTTGATTTCACAACTATTTATATTATATTTTTCATATTTCATATTAAAGATTGTAGGTGTATACGATAGTCAATTTTAACCAAGAAAAGTAAATGGTAGAGTTGAGAACTTGAATGTATGATTAAACCAGTCTAAGTTAGATAAGAAAACTGGATTGCAGGATAGCTGACCTTAGACCATGGTGCACTTAGTTATTGATATTTGATAACACGAGTCTTATATTTTATGTTCTTTTAGATGTTTGAAGTTGGGCAGATATCTATATTTGGTTATTGTGGTATGAAATATTGTTAAACTTTTATATTTATATTTTAACATGTTTCGCCAAATAATTTGTTTTTTTCATATATGTTAATCATTATGCATATTGCTTTAGTTGAGAGCTTCTATTTTTTTTTTGCTAATCTTCTGTGAAAAAACACCTTAAAATAGCTCCACACTATTAAATACCAAACTAAACTGCAGCACGTGCATCGCACGTGCAAACACTAGTTTTGTATGAAAATGGAACGTTTAGCTTGCATTTAATGATGATTATTATTTTGATTTTGGATATGGGCAATAACTTCTGGTGATTGAAAAAAAAAATTTTGAACCCCAATCTTGAGAGCCCCTCACTGTCCCGTTCCTAAAGTATCGTGGAGGAGGTAAATCGCTGGNTTTTGTATGAAAATGGAACGTTTAGCTTGCATTTAATGATGATTATTATTTTGATTTTGGATATGGGCAATAACTTCTGGTGATTGAAAAAAAAAATTTTGAACCCCAATCTTGAGAGCCCCTCACTGTCCCGTTCCTAAAGTATCGTGGAGGAGGTAAATCGCTGGATGTGTCTCAACAAGTCAGGGTATAAGAGCTGTCATACTGGTGCCCACAAAGAATCCAATTTCAAACCTTGTTAGAGGCAGGAATCGAACCCTAACACTGTGGCTGCCAGCTCAGTTGAAACTACCTCACTCCTGTCATTTGCACCACTGAGCTATGCCCCGGGGGACAACTTCTAGTTATTGAACTTTATACAATAATTTGCATTCATAAGTTAGAATTCTTTTTATAGAATCGAACTAAACTAAATCGGAATTGTTCGATTCCATAATTATTGATGGAACAAGTGGTTCCATTGTAAGAAAATAATTGGTTCTAGTTCGATTCCATTCTCTTTGTAATTAAACCATTTAAAACAATGCTCATCCTTAAGGTCCGTTTGATTGGCAAAGGCAAAAAGCCTTTTCAATTCCATGTAAGTTGGAAAATAAAAATTCAAGTACCATATAGGAATGCATTTCCCATGAAATTTACAAAAAACAAGTTTATAGTGTTTGTACATTAGAATTTGAACTCCATTTCCACTTTCGTATCAACAATCAAATTAGAAATTGAATTCTTCGAATGCGACATTTTCTATAAAATTTAAACCAATTAAACGGACCATTAATGAAAAGACAAATACTAATAGAGATAAGGGAGAATTGTAATTGGGGTCCAAATATTTCAAATTGTTACAAATTATACCCAATTTTTTTATTTTTGTAGTTGGGGTTCCAAACATTTCATCTCTATTGCAGCTAGAGGGCATGTAAACAGATTTCATCAATTTGTTCATCGTTGATCAAATGTCAGCAGTCTGACCAAACATTTTTTTATTTTATTTAATTATTTTGTATGGGATAATTTGGTCTAATAGTTGACTTTTGATCAACTAACGATCAAATAGATGAATTCCATTCACAAATCCTCCAGTTACACGAGATGAAAGGTTTTGGGATCTCAGCTACAAATATGAAAGGTTTAAGTATAATCTACAACAATTTAAAAGGTTTGGAACTCCAATTGCAATTCTTCCTAAAAATAAATAAAATAAGGATGTCCTTATCCTTACAATATATAAAAGAGCAAAATTTGTTACTATTCATAAGGCATCATCTTTGGGTTGATGTCATATATACTAATTTTACCTTTTTCATTTTTTCTCCTCAAGCACTACGTAGTTTTCTTCTCACAAGTCATGATTTCTCCACACAAGCTCTCATACCTCTTTACTCATGTCTTTACACAATCATTCAAGACTTGTCCTTTCTTCTTATCTCCTTACTATTTGTTGTTTAGGATTTCCATAGATCTTATTTTCCCATCTTTTCTTTTCTCTCTCTACTTCTCAGATCTCCCTTCACTTTCTCTCCATCGTTATTCTTACTGCCCATTTGAAATCAAACCATAGGTAACAAAATCATAGATTATTTTCACAATTTGTTCTTCTCTACGATTCAGACACCCTGTATTCCCTTTGATGAACAGTTTTTCTTTGGAGCTTCTTCGTTTCTTCATATGATTGGAACCCTGTCTCCCAATTTTCAATGGATGCTATCATGTTCGCTTCTTCTTTTATTAAAATCCAAAAACCCTACAGTTGCCGAAATCAGATGTGCATTTTTTATTGTCTATCACTCTATCTTCATTGTTGACTTAAAAAATAATTTTATCGTTATGAAAAATATTTTTGAATAATCTTTTATTTGCTAAAAGTTTTTTCTTGTATGTGCAAACCTTAATCTCAATGCTTCTTTTGAGGTGAGCTCTATTTTCTTTTTCTATTATTATTTATTTAGTTTATGTTTCATTTTTGTTTTGTTCCCGATGTATCTCTGGGTTCTGAATTTGGTTTCTTCTATAGCATTTGTCATTGGCTTGATTAAATTTGTTTATGATATGTGTCTATGGTTGTAAACAAACTGTGCCAGTTGAACTTTACTCGAGATTGGCTCATCCATGGCTTGTTCAAGCTTATTTTATTAGATAAAGGAGTTAAGTTAATAAATGATTGATAAATGAAGTAACATGCAAATAACAAAGTTAATCAAACTGAACTCATTTTTAACTCTGCAAAATAACTTATTTGAGATTGGTTTAGAGATAAACAAGTCAATCTTATACTGTACTAAATACTTAGTGGGTAAACACTAACTTAGATCAATTAATTTGTGCTTCTATACATGTCAAGACTAGATATTTTGTTTATTTATGTTTCAATTTTGTTGATAATTATCTCTTTTATAGTGGGTTTTTCATAATTAATTATGGTTTACGTTTTCCTTCTTTGTCCTTTTTCCTGTTTGTAATTTTTTCATTTTTTTCTTTGTTACCTTTAGGTTGAATCGGTCTTGGACAAGGAAAATTTTACATTGGACAAGCTTCTAGATGAAAAAGAGATAATCCAATAATGCAAATTATTAAATAATCGCCTCATAAATTTGTATGACACTTTAACTTTTCAGCTGCATATTTCTATTTATTAGTCTTGTCATCTATGTTATATGTGTCTTTTTAATGAGTTATGGTTCCTTGGCAATCACAACCTCACCATGACCTGATGGTTTCACTTTTAGTTTTGAAGTTTTTTGAAGACAATGTGAAATTTTATTGGTGCTTAGTTTGAGAGATAAAGCTCAGGTTGAACAGTTGTTGCACTACATCGTTCAAGAGTCTTCAGATGATGCAGATAGTAAACGAATTTTCTGACGTCAAATCGTTTCAGTTTTCAAATCAAATTTATTTTTTCCCAAAATCGGTCTTATAAACATGAGGTATTAAACTCAATTTACTTGGCTATTGATTAGTCACTGCAATAGGTCAAAAAATCATGATCTATGTCAAGGATATGCACACTGAATTTAACAAAAAAAGTTAGAACTGTTATATATTATTTGATTTCCAATAGCAGTCTTGGAACTCTCACCCCGCTATCTTCCATTGATTTTGGGTATGAGGGTAAGTAATCGTTTTGAAATAAATTATCATTTTAACAAAATCGCTTAGAAAAATATAACAGTAATCGTGCAACAAATACCACATCTATTGAGGTATTGTGCTAATTCATGATTCTATGGTTTAACTTTGATTAGAAATACCACAACGATTGAGATATTAT
>CAIGRQ010194254.1:0-10395 GCA_903798375.1 Fraxinus sp. D2006-0159
AGAAATTGAGCTCCAACCGTGACATGCTTCATGTCTAAAATGAACCCTGATCTTTATTTGATTTGGATTCTAGTTACACAAGCTTCTTCGACCACTAAAACATCATCTAAAAGAAATGAATATAAGCAACTTATTCAAGGCAAAAATATAGTAGTAGAACAGCAAACCATGGTCGTGATCCCTGGGAGTTAGTTTTAAGCAAGGTAACTGGAGCCAAATTCAACAGGGAAATATATGGATATGCACATGATGCTAAAGCCGTAAAACTAGATGAGGATTAGACGTTGTGAATTACACTCACACAGTGTAGTTCATTGAATGTTTTATCGTATAGTACCAGCAAAGAGAATACCAAAACAGTGGGAAGAAACAGTAACTTTTCAATAAAAGAAATAGGGTCTAATGTTACAGAATGCAATAATCAGTGCTCACCAAAAAGAAATGCAGCAATCTTGAGCTGTCTTTCAGGGTACTTGGAGAAGAACTTGTACTCCTCAAATAGATTAGCAATCATGCACTCGAAAATTGATTGTTGCCTGTCAAATGTGCAAACTTCTTTAGTCTAAAAATAAATCACCTCAAATTTTAACAGCATGCAAAATACTAATCATAAGACACAAATCCATGCTACACAAAGTGCATTTCATCATTTTAAGTAAGAATATCACAAATGATATTTAAAGGTTTCTTCATGAACTAAAAAAAAAAAATCAATCTTATTTGAGTCTTAAAGTTCTGTCCACAAAGACAAGTTTTGATGCCGATGTGTAGAATGAATAGCATGCCGGACATTTAATCAGACGTTAAAAAACAGGCATGATTTGAGACCCAAACCATGGAAGAGAATAAAATCCATAGAGTTGGCCAGACATTTAATCAGACATTAAAATGCAGGCATGATTTGAGACCCACCCCATGGAAGAGAATAAAATCCATAGAGTTGATACTTGATTTAAGGCAATAGGCATAATCCTCAATGGAGCTATCATAAAATATAGGGTCATTGTTCCCCAAGCAGGAAGATGTTACAGTGAGTAGTAGTGTGCATAAGTTATAAAAACTAAAGACAAATTTGAGGAAGAAAATTACCTTTTCTCTGAAGATTCTTTGAAGCGAGCAAGCATTTGAATCATCGCCTCAATTGGCAGTTGACCCGAAAACAATTGATGGAAGTATGAGTTTGCTTCTGTCTCAATATCGTCAGCATAAACATCAGAAGTTGCTGAGTCAGCTACCCCACCATTCTTAAGTCTTGCAGTAACATGAAGATAACTTGCATACAATTTTTCCAATTCCTCGGACAAGTGACTAGAGGAAATAATGCCAGAATGAGACTGAAGGACCTGCAGACCAAAGATTCAAAAGGTTTAAGCCTCGATAATATAGAGACAACTATCATCCAATTTAACAGAATATGTGTGTCAGAAGAAAACCTTGAAGAAGGTGGAACAAGCTTCCAGATAAACATTCACAAGAGAACCAGGGGAATGAAAGCGGTTAGTAGAAACTTCCTGAGCTCCGACCACAATCTCCTTTAGGAACTTGAGGCACTCCTGAAAGCATCAAGACTAGTTTCTATGAGTTTTGAGGTATCTTCAACATCTCATCAATTAAGAGAACAATTAGTACAAGACAACTACCGTTGGGAACATAAAAGAGCAAAGGCACACTTGTAAAATTTACATCTAACTTAGGGCCGTGATTTTGCTTGGGGGATTTTCTTTTTCTTATTCCAGGGGTGGGAAAAATGTGGAGCGAGAGAGAATGAAGACAGGCTATCAGTTTACCTCATAAAAAGCATCTTTATATGTACTTAAATGAGTGCCCAACCATTTCTCGAGATCTATGAGTTCTTTACTAGAAGCAAGGGCAGCCAGTCGAACACCAAAATAAGAAGGAATCATATCCAACACTGGAGTTAGCATCTGTATCAACAAAAGAGACATTATGAATGATTTGCCAAAAGTTAGATGGTGCCCAGAAAATTTTTCTTGTGCAGTAGGAAGTTGAGGAAGGAGGGGCATATCCAAGGTCATAGACTCGTAGTCTATATCTTGGAACAATACAAACATAATTCAATATAAAATTACTAGTACCACCTTCCGGAAAACATGAAAGTCAAGTGAATATACTGCAGCATGTAAAAGCATAATACAGCAACCTAATACATACAAATGTAATGCAGGAGGTACTTAAAATTTGCCCTCATGACAGAAACATTGCAATCAGTGAAACAATATTTTTTTTGTCGGAAATAACACACAGATGATCTAGAAGATGTTTCTTCAATTTGAAAAATAGCAATTAAGTATATTAAAATATCCCAACCTTAAAATAACCATGAAATGATTTTGTCCAACTACTAGGGGTTCAGTTAAAAGTGCTTAGATTTATTCAGAGATCAATCTTGCGGCACAAATCGTGCCTCCTATAAAGGTTAAAACTAATTCCTACAAAAGAACTGCATGAGTTTCTGTATAAATTCCCAACAGAATATCGTATGATATATTTAAGCTTGCAGTGAAGTTAATAACCTTCAATTCCTGGCAGGCATCCAAAACTCTAGTCAAGTTGTCCAGATCAGAGTTCACGGAATCAATAAATCCTCTCATCATCATGTAAGGGTTGACATGCCACAGGTGAAGTATTACACTGTTTCCCAATGCATGTCTGAGTACCATGGGAAAAACGGTAGAAGACACTTCATGCTGGAGGAGATTATATGCAGTCTGCAATTCAAGTAATGGAGGTATTAATTGAGCGACTACATGGAACAGCACAATAGTAATCACAATTTGTCTCCAAAATCAGTACATTCACGTGGGCCATCCCCAAAAGCAAGACTTCTGGACAGTTATCAAGAGGATCTTTCAGAATAGCTCGCACAGAACTTGCATGACCACTTTCAGCTAGCTGACACAACACCTCCAGCAGGGCAAGACATAACCAGGCATGATTTGTATGTCCAGATTGTAATTTGTGCCCATTCACAGCATCAGCATAGGCCTACGCAAGTAAAAACCATACAGTTGATTCCCAGAACGTCTTATCCATAGAACTGCTATAAATGAGATTAGCATGGGGCGATATGAAGAAATTAACAATAACTAGATTCTAATAAAACCATACCAGCTGCCTTCCGGAATGAGAAAATGTAAATACTTCAGGTGGTGCTGCAACAGCGTATTTCAGAAAAGATAGTTGACCCTCAACATTCTTCCAAACAGAGCCACAAACAGCATGGAGAGGAAAGGGATCCTGAAAAGTAGGTACCAAGGTCTAGAATTAATGAGGAACTTTAAAACTGCTTTCTTATTAACATGCCTAACAGGAATTAAAAAGTAAAACTGTTAATAGGCATACCTGACATGCATGTCTATAGAAGGACATAAAAAGGGAGAAGGATGCTTCATTAGGAATATAAAAGCCCTCATGGTCCAGGCTCTCCATGACATTTATCCAGTTAATTCCAGGAGCCTATAGTTGAAGTATTGGAGCAAAAGAAAGAATACAAATTCAGGGTATCAGATGACAATCAAATTTGAGGTACCTTGAAATAAAGCTCATCAATGTTACAGTGGGATTGACACAATGATGTGAAATACAATGAAAATTAAGCTAGAAGATATAAATATGGAACTTACAAGTTGCTTGATCGAATCAACCAGGGTATCTACATTCCAAGAGTTCAGCAATGGAAGATCAGAAACACTATTGCTACCAAGAGCAGAGCGGAATGTAGTGAACACAGTTTGACTGTCATCAAGACCCGCAAAGGTCTGGGCAGTTGTACCAAGTATCTTTGCAATTTTGACTTCTGTAAGTGGCAAGAAAAGGGACAACAGTTCTTTGCACTGTGATATATCCACAGTGCAGCCATAACCTAATTCCTTCATCATATCAGCCACGCTGATTTCCTTTTCCATTTCAGTTAAAATAGCATCAAAATCATCTTCACTGCCTTCATTGAACAAATCTAAGTGCCTGAAGTTTACAGAAAAGCAAGAAAGAGAAAACAGTTGAATCAAAATCAATCACGAGAAACTGGAATTAGAAAGTGTAGCAAGGAGGTACCTGAAGAAGTTGGCTTCCTGTAGTTCACTGGAAAGAAACGGAGATAAAATGAATTGGCTCTCCTCATTCAATTGAAATAGAGATAACATTTGCACAAATGAATCCACATGCTTGGAAAGGCCTTCAGATCGATTAAGAAACACTAGAATGTGCTGAATTAAATCAGTGGAATCCCACGCCACTGGATTGGTACACAACTCTGCAATCTGACTCATGCAGAAGTTCTTTCCTGCAAACAAGCAAACAACAAATGCACAACATGAGATAAAGAGCACAGACTCTAAAAAAGTCACAAGTGTATTAGAGATTCTTATTTCAATACAAAGGACATTTCTGCAGTTTTTTTTTGACACGTCCTATATCATGGTCAGACAGAGAGAACTAACCACACATTCTGATATCAAGGTTCTCTGAATCTGATAAAGCAAGACCAATTCCGATTTTCTCGTATGCTGACAAGTGTAAAGCATCACACAGATTCTGCAGAAATTCTTCATTTATTGCAGCAGTCTTCAGAGATCCACAGAAAACAGTACTGAAATTAGGTCTATCCAACATATGCTTAAAAATTGAAGCATATACTGGATGCAGCTGCATATTCTTCAAGTTCCCATAAATATTCAGGTGATCCAAACAATTTTGGAGCACCAATATGCTTCCCTCCATTCCATATGCAGCATACTGTCAAATGAAACATAACACCACAAAGAGACCAAAAGTCAATAACGAAATTACCATAACCAATAAACTGTAATGGTTGAAAAAAAGGGCAAAAAATTGTTATCACATCAAATCTCTTCCCCACCTTATAAGTTACTTTTTTTTTGCCAAATGCTAATCACCAAGAAAGCCAGACTCAAATCTTAGAAAACTGCAAAACTGCCTATGTATTCTTGAGCAACCAGAATGTGGTGACATCAACAATGTGCCGATCTCATTCCGAGCATCAAAAAAGTGTGCATATATCCATACACACCCTTTAATGACATAACTCCACCTTAATAGCCCCTCTATTTCTTAAAATATGACATGCCATGACGAATAAAGGATTCAATGCAACAATTACATGTTCTCAACAGTGTTTAAAAAATGCGTGTACTTAGCCCAAGGACAGACGTAAGAACTAGAACCATAAATTCAGAAACATGCACAATTAGCACAAGTATTAACCAAGAGACTCCTTTCTAGTTCTGGACTAAGTACATCCTTGTGTAAGGAGCCAAGGAGCCAGTTGGGAACAAAAACATGCACGTACAGTAGTTAAAAACTGTTGTGATATGGGAGATCAGTAGAATTGTTCTATACAACGTGGAATTTTCCTGCATGTCCTATTCAAATTCATTGTGTACAAAAGGACCCAAATAAGAGGAAGAGGAAACTAAAGGAATCTTGTTCAACTAGTTCAAAGCAAGGTTGCTGAAACTCCCAATCCGGGTCTTATGATCCTAAATTACAAAACCAATCTAGAATCTTAAAATTGTAGAATTTTACAAGCTAGTGGTTGGCATCTAACGATCCTCTATTTTTTGTTATTATGGACTTTTCAGCTTCATTTTTAATAAATTAAGTAGGATGAGTTGTCGGGCACTTAGGTTGAGTTTCATGTTAATTAAACCCAAATCAAAACTTAAAAGAAAAAGCAAAGGGAAAAACATAGAATCCATTCATTCTCTGACACCTAGGAAATGGACAGCAACATTCCTTCATTGTGATATTTTTTTAACTCCTTGTAATGTTCTAGTCATATTTTATAGGCTCATTACGTTGTGATATTTTTTTAACTCCTTGTAATGTTCTAGTCATATTTTATAGGCTCATTACGTTGTGATTGATTGTATATCACAATGAAGGAATGTTACTGTCCATTTCCTAGGTGTCAGAGAATGAATGGATTCTATGTTTTTCCCTTTGCTTTTTCTTTTAAGTTTTGATTTGGCGCCTACCCACATGGTCTTAGGTGATAACCATCCCATTAGTGCATGCAACGAAATGTCAGGCTCTAGTTTTCACCTTGCTCATCACGTATCATAGTCTCCTCTGAAACTTCTTTACAAGTGAGGGTACTGCTTCATGGACGTGTTTCTAACAACAATAACTGCGGTCCACAACACTTGTGGCCTGTCGTGAAGCATTCATTATAGTTAAAACAAAGCCCTCGAGCTCTCCTCTTCTGTATCTCTTCCCAAAACAGGCGCTTGACAGATGAAGCTGGATTTGGTTTCGTCAAGGCAGGCAATGCTAGTTGTGGGCGATTACCTGGTAGTGGTCGAACATACTTTCGTTGGCGAAAAAGCTATTCATCTCTCATGCGAGCGAGACTAATACCATCCTTAAGTGTTCGGGGCTCAAACATACAAATCTGTTCTGCAATCTCTTACTTAAGTCCTCCCATGAAGGTTCCCAGAGCCTTTTGAGTCCATACTTGCACACAATTGCCCAATCTTTCAAATTCTAGCTGGTATTCACGCAAGGAACCTGTTTGCCGAATATGTAACAAAGCTTCATCAATGTACTCTCCATCCATGGGTCCAAATCGGGCCCATAATTCCTCTTGAAAGACTGCCCATGTCACTTCGTTTCCGTCCTCTCTATAAGTCCGGCTTAACCACCTCCACCATTGATTGGCCTCACGTTCCAGATAAAATGAAACCAACGAGACCTTTTGCACTTCTGTCGTGGCTTGAAATTAGAAGAATTGGTCCACTCGCGCGAACCATTCTGTTGGGTCCTCACCTGAGTATTTGGGAAACTCAAGCTTGGTTGTTTTAGATAACACAACCAGTTAGTTTCCATACGTGTCTTCCTTCTAGTTGTTTCAAGAATTGCCATCCTGCTCCACGTCGTTGTGGCTAGTGCCTTCCTTGTTGGAGAACAAGGCCTCTGACATTTGGTGGAGCATTGCTTCGAGTTGGCTCATCTTATCAGCCATACCAAGCTCTATCCCATTCATGCCATCCTAAAGGTTTCCAAGCCCAGTTTCCAAACTTACAATGCGTTCCTTGTTAGTAGCCATACAAACTGGGCTCTAATACCACTTGATGTGGTCCCAATCAGAAATCTCACTCACACTTTAACTCTCTTTTGGGTAAGAGTAATAACCACAATAATTTGGATAAAAAAAAGTTTGATCGTTTTATTCATACGGTCAATCTTTATATAAGCCAAGCTTAACTGATTGTCGAAACCCGCGTACATAATGCAACAGAAAGAAATTAACGTAAAGGAAATATCAACTTAAGTCCTACACTGCAAGTAGATAACAAACGTAATTTTTTGCGAAACAGAAGGAGCATAGCAACCATGCAAAATAGAAAGCAGCTTCCTTAGACTTGACTTGGTCGTGGATGCAACGGCTCCTCACAGTTCATGCAACGTCCCCAAAATACCAAGGATTCTTCCTAGATATACTGTGGGTTCTTCGTGGTCCATCACATCTTGAAGGAGAAATAATTAAACCAAGGAAATCAATGCACGGCAGTCCCCACTATTCCGTCTCGCATAAAACTCCTAACAACTTAGTGTAAAACTCCAGAGTTCATCAGCAAAGATTTTGATTAGAAGAAACTAGATATAATCCAACTTAACTTTGAATAAGCTCACGCTCAAACCTACTTTGGTTCAATGTCATAAACTGATTTAAATTTCAAAATTAAAAAAAAAAAATGTTTTAAGTAATTAGTAGGTCACCCAAACAAAAAATATGTGGTGCACATGACCTAATGACCAGATCTTCTAAGTTTAAGAACCTCTTTTGAGCTTGAAGGTTAATGAGAGACTGCCTAGAAAGAAGATCCACTAAAGGTTTCCATTGATCAAGCTTTAGACCAGAATTGGGTATGAAAATTTAGAGGACTTGTAATAGCCAAATGTGGACAGCGTGCCAGATAACTCCACATTGAACGCAGTTTAAGAATTTTTCTAAAACTTCCCTATATTTGTATTAAACACAGTTCACTTTCCTAACACTACCCTATTTTAATACGAAGACCAATATACCAAAAACTGCCAATTTGACAGGTCAAAATGATGGTCCCTTAAAAATTCAAAAAGCTATTTTCCACTTGTTGGCACTTCAATTCTGCACCTCATAACTACGACTTAAAAATGCATACCATCCAAAAAGAAGAGAAGAAGAAATGTAGAAACAATGGTGTCATCAATAGCTACTTTTCATAACACGTGCAATATAGTTTCATCTCCTCCAAATTGTTTTCAAAAGAAAAAGGGAAACATGAGCTCCAATGTAAAGGCACTAGTTGTCGTGGGCTGACATACATAGGATGAGTTCCAATGTATAGGGGCCCGTTGGCTGTCATCCTTTCAATTTCTATACAATGCATAAATTATCTATTCTAAATTCCAAAAACAGCAATTTCTATATTTTTTCCACTTGCATACATTATGCACGTATCCATAATGAGCAACCACAATTATTTACTTTCCTCTGAAAACTATTTAAATCTCAGAAATACAATCAAGTTCCAGTCTTTCCAGCATTTTTTAAAATACTACCAATATCAAATATATCCTTAAAAAAAAATAAAAACTCAGTAAAACAGATAACTTAAAAAAAAATGAGGAAAGTTTCCAGTCATCTCTCAATTCAAAAATAAATCAATTCCTTCAAAAAATAAATTACCCAAGCGCATTACAAATACAATCCCGCAAGAGGAAAACATATAAATAGATACAGAGAGAGAAACTTTTGTGTTATTTACCTGACAGAGCTCTTGAAAAACAGAATCTGAGTTGGAGTCGTTCAAGCTCTGAAGGAGAAATCGAATCTGACTGGAAACAGCAGATGAGAATGGAATCATTGCGAAAGATTTTTTTTTTTTTTTCTTTAAGGGTTTCGGTGTTATCGAACTAGGTTTTCGAAACTGAAGAAAATTATCAAACTTTCAGGTGATAAAGAACACAGTGCAAAGAGTCTAGAGAGTGGAAATTTGGTGCAGGGTGGTGCTGCTATATATGCAATCGGGTGGCTCGGAGTGGGTCACCCGACTCAGTTCTCATGGACGGGGTTTTCTTATTGTTTGCCCCCTTCAGAATCGAATATTGAAGAATTAACCCCATTTTAGCAAATTCATTAAGCCCATGCTTAATAGCCATTATTGAGAAAAATAAAAATGATGTTTTAAATAATAATTTTTAGAGAATATATTGTTAAAAGTAAGAAAAATCTTGAATTTACGCGTAAAATATTTTATTTTGTTAACGTTTAATTGAAAAATGAGTATGAGAACTAAAGAGTTATTTTAAATGGAGCAAACCTGGATTAGAAGAGATCCAACTATAAATAGTGAGAGAAAATGAAAAGTGAAAACTACGTTTAAATTTTTTCGTTGTTTGAACGCATTCACTAAAAAATCATTTTTTTTTCCAAACTCAATTTAAGACATGTTTGATGCACATTATTGAGTGGAAAATGCATTTTAAATAGTGATTTGATGGGAAATATGTAGTTAAAAATAAGGAAAAATTTTAAATTTACATGTAATATTATTTTATTGAAGAATGTGTGGTTAAAAATGAGTTTTGAAAAAAAAATTGTAAGAACGTGGATCAAACAGTGCCTAAACCATATAATCCCTCTTCTATTAAAAGAGGGAACCATCCGTTTACTATTCATTCTAGACGTATTTTTCTTTTTCCATTTTATTCATCTTCCTTTCGTTGGGAGAATGCTTTCATAATAAGAAACAAAAAGCTGGGTGAAATTGAAGAAGAGAAAAAGGAGAATCACTGGGGTAAAAAATGTAGGTTGTAAAATGTCATAAGAAACATCATGTAAGAAAAATTAAATTGAAAAAGAGAAAAAGTAGAATCAAATTTCAAATTATAAAGACTTGGTCAAAAATGTAGGCGTCGAAGGCGGTGACTGTATTTTCCTTAATGAAAGGCGGTGGTTATATTTTTCTTATTTTTTGCATTTATATATACAAAAAAAAAAAATTTCTCTTCTTCATCGAGAATAGGCAACAAACGAAAAGCTTGGGAAAAAGAGAAAAGGGAGAAAGTTATCAGATAAGATAAAAATAGGGAACCTGAATTAGTTGAATTAGTTGTAGATTTGCTTACTACTTACTGATAATTCATTCTGAAGTGTAAATTTTTTGGAGATTATTGTGATTTTCTAAATGAAATATATGGGTTAACTTTGAGCATAATATGTGTATTTAGTTAATTCAAGTTGGAAATATAAATAAAGAAATATGACATTAAAGATAAATGATGAGAATAAACATTATTGTATATGTTTTTGCTTTTGTTTTAGATATGAACTTGTCAATCAACAGGATTACTAGAAATAACAAAAAA
>CAIGRQ010194319.1:0-11010 GCA_903798375.1 Fraxinus sp. D2006-0159
CGTAACTGGAGGGTAGAGGCTCGACTCCAAGGCTGGACTGCAGGCTGTTGGGCGCTGGCTGCAGGTGCGCGGTGCGAAGGAGAAGAGGTTTCTGGTTACTGTTGGAGCCTGGAGACTGGAGTGAACTGTGAAGCCGGAGCCCGGAGGAGTGAGGACCGGAGCCTGGAGGTTTCTGGTTTCTGTTGAGGTGTGGATCGTGAGGCAGGCTTGAGTTGAGTTGATTGAGGCTTCACTTTTGGGCTTTGGGCTGCCAGTGCTGTGGGCTGGGCTGGGCTAGAGGAAGGTATGCCTAATGCCCTTATTTATTTATTTTTTCTGTTACTTAACTTTTGGCCTTTTGGGCTGGGCCTCTATCTGTGGCCTAGAGGAAGGTATCACTTATTTATTTATTTATTTATTTTTCTGTTTTTGTTAATTTGTCAGTTGCTAATTTAATTGCTATTATTATTATTAAATATTAATGAATTCATGAATTTATGATAAATAAGAATTTAAGTGATCGATCAATGGTCAATGGTCAGTCAACGGTCTCCGCCCGTGCTGGGCGGAATTCCTGGATTCGCCCTGATCATCATGACTACACTTATCTAGGTGGATGAGGAGGTCTTCCTCTCCTTCATATCCAACGAACAGGGCATTTTTAACTTTTCGACAGGGGTTCAACTAGTATATCATCCGTGAAAGGGGAGCGAAGATTGACAAAGTATTCCTCCATTACCCCTTTGTTCTTGGCCTCTAGGTCGGCTATTCTCCTTTTTAGTTGGCTTATTTCTTGTCGCATTCTCCTTTTGTTAATTCGTTTTGGGTGCGGTTAGGTTGCTCATTTTTGGGCGTAAGCGAACGCTGAGTACCTACGTTGTCAAACACACTTCCTGTTTTTCTTGGTGTCCATTCTGCCTGGGAAGTGGGGCTTTTTGCTTTGTCTATTTTACTTTTGGAAGATTCTTCCTCAGTAAGGTATAGGCTTTTTCGAATGGGAATTCGCCAGCTTCTTCCTGTGATAGGCAATTCCACTTTGATTTCAGCCATTAGGATAGTAGTCTGTTTTTTGTTCTACCTTCTGCACAGCAGTTGTGAGGTGCTCTATGACATCTTTCACGGTAGCGAGCAAACGGTGGTCGCCCTCAGTAAAGTCGTTCCTCATGTGGAAAATTTTTGGGATAATTGTTTTATTGGGATTAGTGCAAGAACGATTTCTAGAGGCTGAGCTGTGGCTCATGATTTTGTTGGAATGGGACAATATGTGTTTTTAATGGGAAATTTGTGGAAAAAGAGGGCTATTTTTTTACGAGGCATCCTTCAAACTGTTGATAACTAAAAATAGCGTGGCAATATTGGATCAACTTAGGAAAAATGTGTATAGAGTATGACCGACATTAGATTAGAAAGTAATTGCTTTTAGAGGGAAAAAAAACTATTGGGGAGTGTTTGTTGTCAAGTGACTTAGCTCTGCTGTCAAGTGTACCATCGCTTAGAATTTTGGGTTTCTGATTGGTTGTTAAGGTCGGCCATGCAGGTCATCATGAAGCCTACATTGCAACTATGACATTAAGTAATGATGATTTGTAGCTGAATAATCATTATTTGCTTGAAATTGGTTGAAAATTAGGCGCTGACATCATGATCGCCACATGTCATGTTAGGATTGGTTGTTGGTAAGGTGGAACAATGTGGCAGTGAATATAAATTATGATGTCTCTGTAAATTACGGCGGCCATTTGTTCGATCTGATCTTATTTTTATGGTGTCAAATATTGAGATTAGTACAAGCACAGTATTACGAAATATTTATTTAATAAGGTATGAGGTCAGACTCCAACACTATCCTCCCGAGTCCATTGTGCATTGTAACAAAAGAAAGATAAGGTATAAGTCGGAAAAACTCCAAACTTACGAGTGTAGAACAAGAAGTTGGAATTGATTGCTCTTGGTGGGATATAATTATGATTTACAATTCTCAACAGTTTTCTCTTTTTCTTTAGAGAAATCTCAAATATATAAATGGAAGAATGAGTAGGTTTGGCTCCACTACACAGTCAACACTAAATTCTGAAATTTCTTGTAATTGAAGAACTCTTTTTAAAGATTTTTACGACATTACTCTAACTTGTGTTTTTATGTAATCTTCGTTTTCATGTATGGCTTTTAAAGCTAAAAGTGCAGGCATCATTCTAGTATCATTGCCCTTCGCAGTAATGAAAACTCCGCATAAACAGATGAATGGACCTCTGACGGCGTAAAAAAAATGCTAAGGAGCAAGATGCAATAGTAGGACAATACAAATGAAAACAACCCATGAGTACAAAGACATGTATCAATTGATTTCAACAAAGCATTGTTTCATACATACAAAGATGTAAATAGATAGTTGTTGCATCTATTGGCATCAGTCATTGGAACTCCTAAAAGTTTGAGTAATATCTGAAGTCTAGTAACAACTTATTTCTTAGCAAGCATATCATAGTAGACCTCTGGTCTTTTGGATCCTGAGGTGCATATTGCCTGAAAATCAGATCAAAATCGAAGCTTAAGCAGTTGGAGAGGAGATAAACATTTTTAATTAAAATGAGTCTTTAACACGTCCCGTCATGTGGCTTGTGCAAGCCGGATTCATTTTTTGTAAAAGGGCCTAATACGTGTCTGCAAAACTTAAAACTCAGAACCCTTTTTGTGCTTTTATTTGACAAAAATGGCTGAAACTCTTACTTGCACAGCAGAAGCAACATGAATCAATAAGGACTCAGACCAAGGTTTCCCAATAAACTGAAGACCGATAGGCAAGCCAGATTTGTCATATCCAACCTATCAGCAAAGGGTTTAGATCACCATATGTCTATTAAAGGAAGGTTATAAATTAATGTTAAAATACATAAAAAGTCAAAAGACAATTTGTGAGAACAAACCGGGACAGTCACAGCAGGCAGTCCCAAGAAGTTTCCTGCTATCTGGTACCGTACCAGGGCAGCTGCAATATTGACAAATAATCAACTTCCTCTATTCAATGCCTTAAGCATTGATCAGTAGAGTTTATAAACAGTAAATGATGCAGGACAGTATAAGAAAAGTAACAAGAAATTATCGAAGTGCTATTTCGCAGCATGTTTACCTCCATTAATGTAGTCGAGTTCACCAGTTTTCAGTGCATCTTCCTTAATTGTGTATGCGGTGACACTATTACAAACATTGTCGTCATTAAGATATTAAGAAATAAAGTCACGAAAATAGAAATTAGCCTGCTGAATAAAAATTTTCCCATATTCCCCAGAAGAACCCTTCATTGAGTAGAGTGAAGAATCCCAGTTTATTAGATAAAGTAAAGAAAATCTTTACAGAAGTACCCTAAATACAAGAAGTGAGAATTCAGAATACCCTGTTGTTGGAGTAACGATAACGTCTGCTTTAGAAAATATCTTGTTGTGGAACTGAAGCTGCCGGTTCCTATAGATGTTTAATGGTAAATAGAAATGGAATCTGAAGAGTATACAAGTTTAAATGTCATGATAATCAGTTTATAATTTACCTGATTCTCTGTGCGTTTAAGTACTCCTTGCTGTCAAAAGCCCCGTACACAGAAAGTCCAACCCGCACGTCCCACCCCATTTCTGCCAGGATCCTGTTCCATTTAGTGCTTTTCTATTGTCAATATCTAGCTTCATTTAATTTCTTACTTCTCCGAAAAAGAAAAACATAACACAGAGATACTTTGAAAGAAACAGCGTACTTCTCTTGGTGGGCAGCAATTGAATTACTACATTCTGATCCAATTGTTAGATAATGTGCCAAGCGCATGACCTCTATCTCTGGTATGGTCACTTCCACAGTCTTAAACATGAAAAAGCTTTTAAATGAGACTGAATTATCTCTATCCAAGCATTCTTGCACACACGTCGAAATTTGTAAACGAAAATAGACGATAAGCTCAATCTATAATAAATACAAGTGCAGCAAGTTCAAGTTTGAGTTAACAATTGAAGTTCGGGTTTTGTTGTACCTTCCAGCCATACTTATCGGATAGTTTAGCAATAGCATGAGAGCAGCAATCTCTGATGTCATCAGTGCAGTCATCAAACCACTAGTCGAGCAAAGAAGATACGTTAAAATAACATACATCAAAGCAAGTAATTCAATAGCATTTAATGTTAAAATGAGGAAGGCCAAGGAAATTTTAGGTGAATACATACATTTCCAGATCTTGCCATTCTGATGTTAAAAGACATATAGTTTGCTGACTTCAACAGCGGCAGACATACTTGAGGCTGGTTTTTTCTCGAGACAACATGAATACAGGTCAGTAGGTTTCGAGACACACATTGAAAATTAAAAAGAGACTGAATTGACGTTTTGAGATTTTCACAAAATAATATCCGAAACCTTCCTAATATCTCTAAGCCGTAAACAAGGTTAACGACCCTTTGATAAATGAGTAATTACGATATTGATAATGACACTTCTCTTTGAAAATGCATTAGGCATCGTGTCTTCATAAAAAGCCAAGAGGAATATGTGATTACTACAAATGTAAAATGGGGGCATCGTAACAGTTTTGAGCATTTTTCACAAAAAATATCATGCGGCAAGACTCAAATTGAGGACATGTGCATCTTCTAATATCATGTTCATTGTTCAACTACCTCATCTCAAAATTTATTCAGTTAGAGACAATGTGTTTATTAATTCAAATTTAGTCTCAACAAATTCTTATAATAAATTTCCCAACATAAATGTACAATCGAATACGAAACACACAAATAAACATGTAATGTAACTAATACCATTGTCATGCTGGATGGATCTGATGACAGGTTGCCACTGAGAGCTGCGTATCTGCAAATTTATACTGGTATTAAACTTATAGTAGCTTATAGCAGTTGCTGCCAAGTTCTCCTATGGCATATTCGGTAGGGAGAAATGGATAACGCTTGACAATAATAAGAAGAAAAATAAGTTAAAATCTTGTCCATTCTATAGTACTTCTACCAAACATAGCCTAAGAGTCAACATTAACAAGAAAATACAGAAACTGACACAATGAGTGAATCCTCGACTGTCGCTGCCAGTATGCCAACCATTCCGACTGTAAAGTTCAGGGGAAGAATTCTGGCAGATTAAGACATTGTGTTGTCAATATTTGCAAGCACTGCTTTCTCAAGTAAATGAGGAACTTTTGAAGTTCAATAAAATTCGGATTTAAAATTAATAAAAAAAAAAAAAAGAAAGATTTGTAGCGCACCCATTGTGTGGCACACGTCCAAAAGTTGGCTTCAATCCAACAACACCACAAAGTGCTGCAGGTAGTCGAACAGATCCTAATGAAGAAAAGAAAATAAATAAAATATTCTAGTTACTTGATGATAACATGAACCTTAAAATTGACTGATATGCATTAACAGTTCATTTAAGTAAAACTTAACTTGCTATAACTCATAATCTAAGAGAAAGAATTAAGTTTGGATTCAATTAACACGTTTTGGCATAATTTTCAAGTGGCAAGGACTGGCTCACAATACTCAACACGTCAACTAGTGTTGTTGAATTGTCTCCTAAATTTGGATTAAATAAAATAGTGTGTTAGATGTAATTTACCTCCCCCATCAACACCAAGCGCAACAGGGCACAATCCAGCAGCTACTACAGCAGCAGATCCACTGGAAGATCCTCCGGTAATTTTTCTTGAATTATATGGATTCCTAGTGGCTCTTCAGTAACCAAAGGAGGAAAAATGAGCATCAATTTTGATCTACACGGACCGATTTTGTGATTAAAAAAGTAACGTACGTATTGAACAACCTCATCTAAAAGCTTAAGCTATCAAATATGACCCACTTTAATTTATAAAAATTTTACTCTTCAACCTTATAGATGTTAACAAGGAAAATATTAAGAGCATTATTCGATAAATAAACCACGGAGACACTAACTAATTACTCGATAAGTGCACATATGCATACCCATAGTGAGGATTTATCCCACTAATCCCTGCCCCAAGCTCGTGCATATTTGTTTTTCCCACTATTATGGCACCACATAAACGCAGGCGTGTAACACAGCATGCATCCTCTGTACAGTGTCGTACTTTGTGCAGCCACTTTGTACCTCCTACAAAGAGTCAATTTTTAGTACAGAAGCAACTGCTAATGTGTAACAGAATTGGAAGGATCAATATACGGAACCAAATCCCAAAGAGAATAAGAAAATAGGCTATCACCTGTTGTTGGGTATGGCATGCAATCTATTTCATCTTTAATAGCAATTGGAACTCCATCTAGTACTGATAGTGGTTTTCCTGGAAGAAAACAGATGAAACTGAGAATCAGAAAATGCTTCTGCATCCAATTCGAATGAGGAAAACCGAACAAACGTAACTGATTGGATTAGAAGTCAAATGTATTCTCTGTAGTTACAGGTTCAAGAAGATCACTTCACGAAAACTTGGGAACTGAAGTATGTTGGAGAAGTGTTTATAAACACTTTAAATTATCAAAGCTTTTGGTCAAATCACATTTTATTCACGCATTTTATAGGACCCACAGGTTCTACCCACTTTTTCACCACTTATTTCCACCTGATTCTAAGTACTATTGTTAATAAACACTTCCCAAACATATATTTAATTTGGAAAATCAAATATTGTTCATTTTTGGCCTTTCTGGGACAAACAATTACGAACCTTGTTCATATCGAAGAGTTGATTCTGTAGCCTGCCTTATAATGTCTTCGACACTGAAGTTAATAAAGAAAGACATCTGCAAAGAAGGATTGGATGACTCACGGACAGCAGCTATAAATCGATCTGCAACCTGCATCAGAACACAATCCTGACTTAGAAAACAAAGGTTAAGCACTATAACTATGAAAGCATTGACTCTGAACGATGAGACAATCAAATGGAAGTTCGGGAATGTTAAACTAAAGTTAATGACTGCAGAAATGAATTATTCAATACCATTCGAGGAGTTATTTCTCCTGATGTATAAGCCCTTGAATAATCCAATATTGTCCAACGTTGGAAGCTCAGTTTTGGACTCTCAGATACATCTTCTGCAGATTGAAGACAATCAACAACATGCCGAACCTTTTCTGGTGGGGGCAGATCAGCCTCTACACATTTGACTTCCGTTTCTTCGCTGCCTGTCATGGCATGTTAAAACGTGATGCAAAACTATCAAATTTTACTCGACACATTTAAGAATTCATCTATTTGAAGTCGTAAACATAAGTACAAGAAAAATGAAGCTCAAATAACGATATGACTATTGTAAAGAGGACAGCGAATCAAGTCAACATTCAAATTAGGCCTTAAGAGTAACTGCTTTGTAACTTCATATTATAAGGAAAGTCTTGTTAAGATAATATTTGACAGAAAATGGTGTAATTTAAATATAAAACGGCATTGTCTGACCTTCATATGGGTGCAAAGGTTCAAACAGAGGTGACTCTTGTAACTCCGCAAATGACACAAGCTGCAACAAAAGAAACATTTCTAAGCAACATAGACAACCAATGCTAGTAGCATAAGTTTGGACAAAATGTACTGCTTCGTGAAAAACTTGTGATATGCTTTTATTGATATGATTCCTGATTGTAGCATAAGTTTTGCATGAAGCAGTATATTTTGCTCAAATCAATGTAATCTTTCGACTTTAACTAATTAAAATGGCTTTAGAAAGAGAGCTTTGCTGGAAGCCACAGAATTTCACCATAACACACACACACACACGTGGGTTCAGCGGAATTTTTTTTTTAATACATGTGGTCCACTCATTGTGAATTTTCTGGTGAAATTCTGTGGGAATATTTCTGTACATGGGGGGAAATTTTAGAAAGATACTATGACTTGGAAAATCTAATCATTTTAAACAAGAAAATAAATTATTGAATTTACCTTGTGGATTAGATTATTTCTCTTCAAAAAGTACAATAATATGCCTCCAAATATTGGTGACTCTAAAAACCAAGCAAAAACTTTAACCAGAAGCCCAGCCATACGAGGAGCTATTCAGCAGACGAGATTCTCATTAGCAGAATGAAAAATAATATTCAGAAAACTTAATCTTGTTACACCCCAAATTAAAAAAAAAAAAATGAGTAATAAAATCCTAATGAGAAAAAGTTGGCCTTTCACCAACCCATGAACTTAGAGGGTGTTTGTTTGAGATTAAAATCGGATTAAAATTAAAAAAATTAGTTGTTATTGTTGACTTTTATTAGACGGGTGTGACCCAATAACGACCATATTTTCAATTTTAATTGTTACCAACAGACTCTAATATTAAAAGGAGCTTACGGTTGAGCATCCCTCCCTCGCTCCTATGCTCCAGATTTTATGGATATTATAACTCTTTTTTTTAAAATTGTTTGTAGCACTTGTCACGTTACACCCGTCCGAGAATGAAATGACCCGTGCCATTTCGTCCGCCATTCACAACAATCAAACGTAGTTATAAATTTTCTTTTGCTTTTCTTTATAAAGGCTTTCAATAAATTAGAGTGATCAACATCAATCTCTCACTCTTTTTCTTTTAAAGTGAATCCCATTACACTCGTTGCTAATGATACGTCGATGATTTCAAAAGAATCGATAAAATATTATGCTAGCTATCAACCTCACAAATTGTAATTTGTCGAGGCTTAAGATTCAACTATAAAAAAAATGTGAAAAATAAGAAAAATACCAAAGAAAGAGAAGAATTAACAGAAGAAGCAATTTGTTGTGCTAAGCAATAGAATTTGGGCAAAGTGCCCCGTATGACCCTAAGGCAATAGAATTTAGTCAAAATCCCCTCCTAACTCTTTCGAGTTTTGTTTATAAATTTTTTTCGACTCAAATTGAATTATTTTTCAAAATTTTAAACTCAAAATTGAGCCAAAGTCAACTCTCGACTTGCTAGAGTTGTGTCTATGAGCCATTCATTATTTTCCACTTGCTACATGTTGCGTCAATATATGCCTTTCTTTTTCTTTTTTAGGTAAGCAATTACATAATCGAAAAATTGACCACTTCATCGCAAAAGAGAAATGAAAAATGGCACTTGATAGGGTGATGCATGCATGCAGTCTTCCAAATTTTATTTATTTATTTATTTTTGTCTATTTTTTTAGGTCTCGAATCTCCATGGACCATTATTGCATATTTGCTATGAGTATTTTAATAAGTGCAGCATGCATCAGTGCAGTGTCACGGTTGTAGTAATGTGTCATTTCTCTTTTTGTATTTGGTTAAAATATTTGATTTTGATAAAAATTAGATTTTGGCGTAGCGAAACTTGTAGAAAAGAACAAGAATCGCACTTGAAGATTCAAACTTGTTGATTCCCTCACAAATTACAAGAAAGAGAGGGAATTGGGATAAAAATTCTCAATGAGATAATGATTAAAATTAAAATCTAGATAATGAAAATTATGAAAATCTAGATAATGACAGAAGTTAATCCTTAATCTCCTAAATCAATCTGTAACAAATGGAATTGAATCTCAAATTTGTTTAAAAACAAAATTACCAAAAATAAGAAAAAAAACACGTTTTCGAAGTCCTAAATGATGGAATTTGGTCAAAAATGATCGTTCATCGGGCCCTTTTCACTCAAAATTGACCCAAACTTCTCCAATAATGAGCATTCCGAAAAATTATTTTTGTTTAAGCTGAACCCACTTTTTCTTGAAATCTTCTTCTTTCTATATTGCATCGAATTTTTAGTAGATTTCGATAAAATTTGATTAAATGTGTTACTGAAAAATTGATTAAAGTTGTGGGTCTGATTAAATGTGTGGTTAAAATGAGTTTGAGAAAAAATAAATTTTAAGAAATAAGAGAAAAACACGGACTTATTAAATAAAAGAAATAATTATAATGTTCTTATTAAAACAATTAAAATAGGAAAGCTCGTTGTTACACTCCGGTTCGTGTGACTTGAGATTTGACAATATGTTCTTGTCACACCTGGTGCCTTTTCAGAATTTTGATACATCTCTCTTTTGTTTAGCATCAATTCCAAATTAAAATGAAAGAAGAATGTAACCATCAATTTAAATCTGTGTCAGTATTTCAATAATCAACCTAGAGGAGTATGACTCGACATGCTTTCTTCTTACACATAGAGGCCATTCAATTTCGCATCATTATTAATTTAGTGATGGTCCGATTAATCAATAAACATTAATTCAAAATGATAAGTTTTTAAGGGATAAATATTAATTCAAAATGATACATTTTTCGAAACATATGCTATTTCAAGAGCATGTTGCATTTACTGTTGATTATTCAAGAGTAATATATTAATGTTCTTTTAAAATATTAGAATTTTAATTTCATACTCTCCAGGAGCAATAACACATTATTATTATTATTATTATTATTTAAAATATAAATTATGTTAATATTTACTCTTCACGAGTAAAAAACATATTTTATGTTAGATTTTATTTGATTATATACTCTTTGGAAGCAAAAAAAAAAACTTTTAACTAGAACATCAATAATAATCTGCTAATTCAGGAGCAACAATATTTTATAATAGACAGATATACGAGTATTAAATTCATAAACTATACTCATATTGAAAAAAAATAAGAACGAGATAATTAATCGAATGATGAGCAAAAAAATAGATAATTAACTAAAAGAAAATATGAAACACACGTAAAATATTGGATTGAATTTATTAACGTGAATTCAATTGAAAAAGTATATATATATTAACGTTAAATTTGTATTTTCCCGTAAACATGAATTGACTTAATTTCATAATTGATTGATGCCAACAGATATTCATATAGAATAAAAATATAACTTCTATGCGTACAATGAAATAATAATTGCTTCTTCGAAAGCAATGAATTATTATTATTTTTGGAATATAGAAATTGTAATATTATATTTTTTCTATAATAATAATACAATATTATTTTAAATATTGTATGTGTGAATTTGTGCTTTTTAGGGGCAACAAAATAATAAAAATATCATGTTCATTTTCAAGCAATGCTACATGATGCTACCAAAAATCGTACCTG
>CAIGRQ010194333.1:0-14750 GCA_903798375.1 Fraxinus sp. D2006-0159
TCTACATTCACAATTACAATTAGTACTCGCTTAGTCATTACTCATTTAGGTTAATTTATAATTTCAACAACTCATAATTCCTCTCAAATACGCATTATTGACTTGATTTGTCACTTTTATATTTTGAGTCTTAACATTTCAAAAAAACTTGTTGCAAAGTAGGGCCACACAAAGAGGAAAGTTTGTCACTTTCTTAGATTTGATCCTAATATATATAATTTTTACGTTTTTGTGTGTTTAAATATATATTGAGCAATTTTTAATATTATATAATTAAATATTAATAAACGACGTCACTTTTAAAATCTTTGATTGTCGACGTTGACGGGTCAACATTCGCCCAGTCAACGTCCGCCCGGACTGGACTCGAATGCTGGGTCCGCCACTGTTGAGACGGGATTCAACCTTGATATACATGCTATGTTATATATGGTTTTTTTTACACCTTATAACTTGATCATTGGTTGTTTGTTCAATATTTGTTCACATATTCAATTTTGATTTGAACCCATTTAAAATTTTGACCCTCAACACTATTAACGCCCGTTTGATTAGAGATGAACATGACGGGTTCGGTCCGGAGCGGGGCGGGGCTATTTGAACCCATTTAAAATTTTGACACTCAACACTATTAATGCCCATTTGACTAGAGATGACAACGGGGCGAGGGTGCCCTGCCCCGCCTTAGAAGGGCGGGGCGGGTGCGGGGCACGGGTTTGCCCAGTTCATTTTTTTTTTTCAAAAAATTCCAGTTAACTAATATTTTTTTTATTCTTCAATGGACGGGTTCGGGGCGGCAATCCTCGCCCCACCCCACCCCTCCAACCCGGGTTTTTTTGGCTCCATTCGGGGTGGGGCCCATCAGGACATGATGGAACATATTTTTTTGTCATCACTACATTTGACAAGGCTTATGAAATGTCAAAATTACTTTAAAAATTAAGAAATTGCTTTTCTAACCTGTTTGTACCATTTTATAGAAGTGCTCCCTTCTTGGAGAAGTAAAAGTAGAAACCCATCAAATGTGCCCTTACAATAGGTCGAATTCAAAAAATGTCGGTGAAAAATTGAATAGAAGCATTCAATAGACCCACAAAATGAATTAACTTAGGTCATAAACAAGTTGTCAATGAGCATAGCATGGTAGGATTATTTAATAAGGGAATCTTTGTCTGACTGCAAAATTAAAAGCAAACAGCTCTAATGTTGGAAAGTGATAACATTGTTCGGAGATAATCTTTTTCTTCCCTATCTGTACCTATGTAATTTGCTCGAAATATTTATTATTCTCCCAACAATCCCACTTCACATTTACTCTCTTCAACTAACCCTAACATAATCAAATCAGAGAATAATGCTCGGTAAAAATAACTCACTTCTTGATTTTTGACTCCTTCAGTCACTCTGAACGCCTCCGATCAGTACGATAGGATGTGTATATTAAGGTCACGGAAAAGAAGAAATGAAATTAATTGCAAGTAAGATGAAAAGTACAGTAGGAGGATGTTTGGTGGGAATTAAAATTAGATTTTTAGTAGATTGTGTTAGAAATCCTTGAAATGTGTGGTTGAAAGTTGTGGGACCATGAATGATGTGGTTAATATTGATCGTTTGACTTTGATTTAAATTAAAATTCGATTTTAATCCGTACCAAACAAGGTTTAGATATGGTGAAATGATTAAATTTGTTGACTTGTTTTGTCACCCAAGGTTTGCATTTATTATGATCTTTAATTCATGAATGAAAGTCCAGTATGTATACAGTATACATACATGCATGTATACTTATATGCGTATGTATATGTTGGCTCTATAAATTATATATACAACATTTAGTTCAACATTTTAATTCATTTTAATTTTGAATCTCGTTTTGGCTTCTGATGGAGTGCATAAAGAGTTAGAATTTATGAGGAGGTGAGATCACAAAGGGAAAAAATAATTTCATGATAACTGACGAATTACTAACCTAATTTGATTGGAAACGGGCCAAAAATCACAACTCATCGCCTTTGGCCATGACGTATGTCGAGTTTTGGGCAGAATTCATCGTTTATGTCCTCGATTAAGCATTTTTGTCGTTTATGATAATTTTTATTTTGGTAATATCTCATTCAATAAAATTCAAATTCATTTTCTGTTTGTTGGAGGATGATCCTGAATTTTAGGAGTTTATATTTTAGTTGTTATCTCTAATTTTTCCATTTATGGAAAAATATCATTTTTTTTAATTTTTATTATTTATTTCCGAATTTTACTAAGTTTTAGCTATTTAAGACATTGTAAGCCCTTAGAAGCTGCATTATTGAGTTGAATAAAATTTTCGTGAGTTTTCTCTCACTTTATGTGTATTTTCATCTTTCCTATAATTTTCCGCTACGTCAGCTTCTTAATGTCAAAATTTGAAAATCTCCAAAACTGCTTTCCTTGTAGTAACAATGTGTGACCACCTAAGTATAATAAATGCTCTCTTTATTTGGTAAATAATAAATGTAGTATTGCCCACACAAGCATTGGTACTTCTTTCAATAATACTTGTTTGTTAGGTCAGATTTATTTCTTTCCATCATTAAAGACATGAAACGAGACAATTTCGTAAACGAGTGATGGTGAGACTTGAAGTCCCGATATAGTACCGCATTAAATCATTTCAACTAAAACTTTAAAGTGTTAAAAAATTGTCTTTTTATCTTTATATTTTGTCTTATCTCTCCATTAGGTTTCATAGAACTACTACGGTTCAATATATATTAAAAAAAAAAAAAATGTCGAACCAGAAATTTCATTGTAGCTTCACTTAAACCATACAAAACAAGGCAAACCGCAAAGAAATTGAAACCCTAATTTGAGACACTGCAATGGTAAAGAGTATTGCATAAACTGATAAATTGCTTTCTTTTCACATTGGAAATCCGGAAAAAAAAAATAAAAAAATCAAACCTTGAGATTGAAGTACATTTGGGTAGTCCTCCAAGAGATGAGTTTATAAATGAAAAAGCACACTAAGATATTGGCGCGGCTCAATCAAACGCATTAATCATAAATCTTACATCTTTCGACATAAGGTTTAGGTTATACTTGACTTCTGAGTGAGCCGAGCCAACATCACAGTGACTATTTCAAGTTTCAGTACGTAGACAAAACAAAACAAGAGAAGATCATAAACACAAACATTATGCCATTTTCTTTGACAAGAGGGCAATGGAGAAGAATGGAGGAAGAGGAGAGAAGGGCAAGGGAGAAATAGGAAATTTTGATCCTTTTTGTAGAGTTTAAGAAGAAAGATTTGTTGGTGCATTTAAAACCCTCGACTACCCAACACTGGTAAAGGAGGACCAGACATTAATGTCAACAAACCACCCCATAAATTAAGACACAATATTCTCTCTCTCTCTCACACACACACACACACAAATGCATGCAATGAATAAATATAAAGGAATCATCCCCATAACTTCTTCTCAGTGAACTTTGTATAGTATATTAATTCCCATAAGAAGAATCTCATCTGAATAATGCAATCTGTTTTGTCCTTGGCTTACCATTGACACTGATTAAGTGCGTTTTGTGCACTTATATGAACCAAATTACTAAGTCCATGTTTGGTACATATTTTTTCAAGATACATTATTTCAAAACTCATTTTCAACCACATATTCTTCAATAAAATAATATTTTTCATCACATCAATAACTTTTCATTACTTTTCAATCACATATTTCTCATCATATCACTATTTAAAATACATTTTTTTCTTTCCTCAATAATATCCATCAAACACATTCTAAGATTTTATTTCGTCAAGTGTTGATTTCTACTAAACTTAGATCGATTTTCTTTTGTTTCAGTGTTGGATTGGTTTCAAGCAATTGAAAAGGAAGAACAAAATCGAATGAAATCTATAATTTTGGGATCAAATTCCACACGTTAGAATTTGAGAAGGACATTGGTTGCACAATTGATGAACTCAAGAACTAAATTGCCTTATTTGAGAAAGATGAAACCTTGTAAAGAAATATTACATTAAATGGGCCTTAGTTTGGACTTGCATTTGAAATCAAATTAACGGATCACTTGGGCTCTTGTTGAAAGAAACCAATTGGGCGGCTGAGGTTTAATTTACGCGTGGCTGAAAATGAAACACAGAAGCAAAAAGAGCAAGAAGAAGAAATCCCATCAACCTCTCAATTCTTCCAATGGCGAGCGCGGTTAAAGTGTACGGACCACCAATTTCCGCCGCCGTATCAAGGGTTCTGACCTGCCTTCTTGAGAAAGATGTCCAGTTTCAACTTATCCCCATCAATTTGGTCAGAGGCGAACAAAACAAACCCGATTACCTCAAACTTCAGGTAGATTTTCTGCATTTATTGAATTAATTTGGTGGATTTCTCTTTGTTTATGCAAGGTGAATTTTATGGGCTTTATATTTCTTGGAACTTTGGTTATGATTTTTGAACAGCCATTTGGGCAAGTACCAGTGTTTCAAGATGAGAGCATTACACTGTTTGGTAATCTCTACATACTTCTGAACTTCTCATTGTTTCCTAAGTAAAAATGATTTATATTGTCAGTTGTTTATTCTGTTCACGATAATCTCTACGGTCTGAAATTTGCTAATGGAGATTTTAGAATGTAGGGAATTTTTCCAGGGATGAATTCAACTGAGACTTTTTATATATTTTTATGGAATTAATGAAAGTACCTTTTAAAATAGAATTTACGTGGGTGTAGAAAATAGTGTGAAATTCTCAAATACGCTACCACAATTCTCTTTCCCTTCCCCTTATAATAAAAAGAATAAAAATTTAAATACACCCCCCCACCCCCCTTAGTTTATTTTGAAATGAAAATGGCTTCCCTCAAAACTAAACTGTTAGGAGCATGTTTAGTATGGGAAATCCAGCTACAATGTGGCTTCCGCCCCCAATCTTTACAGCCTGTTGCATTTCTGTTAAGACACCCGTAGTCCTTAATGATAGTTTCCATCCAAAAATATGTTGGACGACCATGTTCTAAACTTGAACGAGCGACGAAACAGAGAGAATACTTCGTCTTCTTTGTCTCAAAAGTGGGATGTGAGGACAATAATTATTGAATTTGGATCTTCATTTGGACTCTTTCATGTCTTTGATGAAACCAGAATCCAGAGCCATATCAAGATACGTTTGTGATAAGTATGCAAATCAGGGAAACAAGGGACTGTTTGGTACAAACCCGTTAGAGAAGGCATCAATTGATCAATGGTTAGAGGCTGAAGGCCAAAACTTTTACCCACCAACCGCAGTTCTTGTGTTCCAACTAGCTTTTGTGCCGAGGATGAAGATCAAGCAAGACGAGAATTTGATCAAGCAAAATGAAGTGAAGCTTGGGAAAGTGCTTGATGTGTATGAGAACAGGCTTGGAGAGAGTCCTTATTTAGCTGGTGATGAATTCACGTTGGCCGATCTTTCTCACCTACCTATGTTGCAGTACTTGGTGAATGAGTGTGGTAGAGGGGAACTTCTCACTTCGAGGAAGAATGTTGGGAGGTGGTGGGATGAGATTTCGAGCCGAGAGACATGGAGGAAGGTGATAGAGATGCGGAACTCACCGCCCAAACGGAGTGCTTGAAATTTGGTTTGTTTCGTGAGTAGTGGTCTATTTGTCTTGCGCATTGTTATCTCATTTGTTACTGCGTTATAAAAGTAAACTGTATTGATATACTATTGTTCAATTCATATTTACGCCTCTATATCTCGAATATCCATTCCTTTTCCCTCTTTTTTCCCCTCAGCGTTGTTCCCTAGAATTCTACAAGTCGAATCAACTTTGCTATATATAAAACTTTTAATAAAGAAGTCGATTTTAACCAAATTGAAAGTTGGTTTGACTCGAAAAGCCGGAAAGGATCCATTTGATCCATCATATTTACAAAAATTTGGTAGTTTGGGGAGCTAGCCCTAATTTATCCCAAAAATTTCGCCAAAACAATTTTTTTAAGAAAAAAAATCGGACAGTTTCACCGGTTTGCAAAAGATGGATGCATCTTCCGATGTTACGATTCCGGCGGAAGCCGTCAGAACCGCTGCATCGAACACCGGCCTAGAGTATAACAGTCCACATTGGCGGCACTCCTCAATGATCCCAGACTGTCCTTCGTAACGAAGAACCCTACGCTGTCTGAAGTGAAAACTACAATCAACTTGGATATCGGCAGCGCCATGCGCATCTGCGTCGTGAAACAAGATGGCACCTCTGTAGGTACTTGAGTTTTTCTCAGCTAGGCATTTTCACGAACAGTTTGCATTATGTTTTTGTACCAGATGTTAATGTCGGATTTAATTCCATTTTTCGTTGTTTTTTTGATTGAAGATGTGGCAATGATGAATTCTGCAACTGTAAAATATTTGAAATTAGCAATCAGGAGAAATGATATGGAGGAGACAAGGATGGGCCATCGCCAAATTTTGGAATCCTTGTTCATATCATATTTGGAATCCGAAAAAGAGCCTTATCGCTTTGGTTTTATGAATTCGCTTATACACTTCATTCATTATGGATGAACTTTTGGAACTCCATTGCTTCTTGAATGCTGGTTAAAATTGAAAGACTTCTGGTTTTAAGTCTTAAAAGAAATGAGAACTTAGGTGGTTCACGCATCTTTTGCGTAAATTTAAAGATGTGCATATATATTTATAAAAATGGTGGGATCTCAATAGAACAAATGAAAGGAGGGAAGGAAAGACCAAAACTAAAATTACATACCTAGAGGTTTAATTGATTCGAATCTTTGAGTAGGTGTAATAATGAACCAAACAGAGCGGAGAAAAATGATTTATGTAGCCGACTCCATATTAAGGCTTAGTCCATTTTTGTTATTTGTTGGGAGCTACAAGATCCACGTATGTGCTTATTCACTCTCTTTTGGTTTGCAGGAAGCATGTATGGGCCAATTTTTGCCTTTCATACCACAATGCATAGCATAGCTACTTGACGACAACTCTGCACTTCAGACATATGGCATTCGGAATAATTCTCAGGTATTTTAGTTCTAAGCTTTAATGGAATTGTGCTTAATATGAATGGTCTTTTTTACCTGCTAATAATTTCTGCCTTCACCATTTTTATAAATGTGGATTGCACAATAGATGACACTGCTGTTAAATGTTGCATGCAAATTAATAGCGTCTTGAAGTGACGTTCTCGAGTAATTCTTTTGTGAATTACTGACGGTACGTGCTGTGTGTTCTGTCATTTCTAGTTTTGGCTAAATCGTGACTCTCCAGTTTTTATCCATTTTACAACTCACTTCCGACATTTGTTTCTTGGCATTACGACACTGAATCTTCCATTTTATGTCCATTTAGTCTCTACTCATGGTTTCATCCAAAATAATTGTTAATTTGACTGCAAAGATGGATCTTCTCTTAAATTCATATAAGAAAATTAAACAAAAGAAAGATATGAGGATGGCACATGCAATTTAGCCTAGAACTTTAAGTGTATCGTTGACCATTTTTTGGTGATTCCACGAGAATAGAGATTTCATCGAGTTTGTCAAACCGCTTCTTTTCTACTTCGTTGACACTGTCATATCTCAGGCTCGTTAGAACTGCTACGATTATCCATGTCCCTACTCTTCCATCTTATTCTTCCTCTTGCAATAATTTTTTTTCCATTAAAATTTTTACGAAGATGTCAGGTTTCATATTTGGGTTGAGTTTTTTCTTTTCTATTTTTTGCAGGTGCATTTTATTCTCTATGTTGTTTCAAGGGCTTCTCAATGGCACTGTAGAGGGAAAAACATCGGTTCTTTCATGGTCTAAAGACTCTAAACTAAAGGGCTTGAGCAAAAATAAAAGACTGTTTCGTCTTTGATTTCATTGCTTTTACTCTAATTACACAATAGATACATCTCAACCTCTGTAATTACATGTTTTGGTTGATCACAAGTCATCGAGATTCTACGATTTCTAATCCTACATGACACCCCAAGAAAATTGGCGTGTAAAGTGTATATTGTTACGTGACGTATTTTGTATTACTTTCTTGTAAGTATTTTCAGCACGGGGGCATATTGTAAATGGCAATATAATTTTCTAGCAATTGGATTTCCAAAATGTTTTCGAGTACAATATAGTTAAATGTATAATTAGAAGGTTGATAAAAATTGTGGATTTCATGAAATGATTGATTTAAATTTATAGTGGATTGTGTTAAATAAAGCGAGTCGAAATGCTCGGCTCATCTACGTCGCAATCTGCTTGCACTTGGCTTGAATGTATGACTTTGTCTCGTCAATATATTTTTATTGTTCAATATGACGAGCCAACGAGCTCACATGAGTGACTCATTGCTTAACTAACTAGCGGGACGAGTAGAGCCAGCGACTTGACTCACTTCTCAACCTAATTCTGATCGTTTGCATTAAAAAAAATCTAATATAGTCCAAAATCCATGGCAACATTTTCCACCCAATTCTAATCCGAAGTCCAATTTCCCCACCAATGATGTTAACATGTACTCGGCCCATAACTGCCATTGAACGCATCAATCGCGGTATAGTATTTCTCCACAACTTCGCTGCAGTCCATTTTACTACTAGACATTTCGTCATACAGAGGCAGCCACATTTATCTCACCTCAGTAACGTCGAGAAAAAGCCAACCAATTCACGCTCTCTCTCTCGTTACCTCTCTACGTCTTCTTCAATGGGCTCCATTTCTGCCGTTGACGAGTTACTGGTGTACCCTTCAGCTCGCCGTGATGAATCTGTTGTTGATAATTATCACGGTACTTTGATTGCCGACCCGTATCGATGGTAAAATATTTGAAGAAAAACTTGCGAATCTATTGATGATTTTGGTGTATGAAAAAAATACAGACGTTAAATTTGTTAGAATGGAATGGGTACCTAGGAATTAAAATTGGACGAAAAGTTTCAGATTCGATACATTATTCTTATTCCCTTGTGTAAATTCCATGTGGCAAAGTATTGTGAAAGCTATTTTTGTTTTTCTGAAGATTGCTTTATGATTGGAATTGAGGGACTTTTGGGGTCTTTTTGTTATTGTAGCATGTGATGGTTTAATGAATTTTGATTAATGTGTTTAGGCTTGAGGATCCAGATTCTGAGGAGACAAAGGAGTTTGTGGAAAAGCAGGTGAAATTGACTGATTCGGTTCTCAAAAGCTGTGAAACAAGAGATAAACTTCGCGATAAGCTTACAGAACTATATGATTTTCCGAAGTATGATGCTCCATTTAGAGCCGGTGACAAGTACTTTTACTTCCATAACACTGGTCTGCAACCGCAAAAAGTCCTCTACATTCAGGTCCTTAGTCAAATTTAATATTATTTATTTATTTTTTAATGTTTGGCAAACTTTGAATTTACGTTTAGCATTGAATTTGAAGTTTTAATGGGATGGTGTTACAATACAGGATAGTTTGGATGGAGAACCAGAGGTTTTACTTGACCCAAACACCCTAAGTGACGATGGAACAGTGGCACTGAGTATGTATTCGGTTAGTGAGGAAGCCAAATACTTGGCTTATGGTGTTAGTTCGAGTGGAAGCGATTGGGTTACCATAAAAGTTATGCGGATAGAAGATAAGATTGTTGAGCCAGATACTGTCTCATGGGTAAAGATTGAAAATTTGAAGATATATCATGGATTTTTACTTTTGATTCTTCGACAGAATTATTTTATATATGTGATGTTGTATAGGATAGTATCATGTTATTTTTTTTTTAGGCAAGAGTGATGTATGTTTCTGCTTACAGGTCAAGTTTTCGAGTATTAGTTGGACACATGATGGCAAAGGTTTTTTCTACAGTCGTTACCCCGCCCCTGAGTAAGTGACAGATCTAGTCAAAATCCACATTCGATTTACATGATTTATGTGTTTAATTTAAAGAAATTCTGATCCTAATTTTATTGTTGCAAAAGGTAAATTGTACTTGCAAGACTATTTTTTGTTTAAAATTTGAAATTAATAAATCCTGAGGGGTTTGCTCAATTGGTCACGTCTTGGGTTTGCTCCCCAATGGTCACCAATTCGAGTTCTCTCAGGCCACTGAGGTGAGTACCTGACTGTAAACTTCAGGGCCCCTGGAATTAGTCGAGGTGTGCGTATGCTGCCCAGACATCCACGATTATCAAAAAAAAAAATTGAAATTAATAGCAGGAGGAATATTTGATCAGTTTGAAGAATTCACACATTACACTATTTTCTCACAAAATTTACCTATCATGAAAAAGTAAAGCAACATTCGGCATCTTAAGCTTTTTAGAGTAGAAATGATGTTGTGTAGCTTATGCAACTTAGCCCTTGTTTGACAACCATTATTTGGGAAAAATAGAGTTTTGAATAGTGATCTTTTAGGAGAACGTGGGGTTAAAAAGTACGGAAAAGTTTTGAGTTTACGTACTAAATATTTTATTGTGTGAACGTATGGTTAAAAATGAATATGTAGAAAAAAGAGTTTGAAAATAATGGTTGTCAAACAGGGTCTTAGATTTGGATACTTGTAGAGCTAAGGTTCTTAGATCAGATATGATGTTCACATTAGATGATTTGTTTCCAGGGATGGAGAAAAGTTGGATGCTGGCACAGAGACCAATGCTAATCTACATCATGAGCTGTATTATCATTTCCTGGGTACTGATCAGTCTGAAGACATCTTGTGTTGGAATGATCCACACAACCCTAAACATACACGTGCAGCCTCAGTGACAGAGGATGGGAAGGTACTGATCTGACTGCAGTATACATGAGCAATTGAGCACTGATACTGATACTGATTTACAGAGATTTTTTCTTTTCCTTTTCATCCATTTAAGACTGCCTGTTAGTATGATGATAACTGGACAATAACAGAACCATTGTTGCCAAAATGTGATTGCATATCGACAACCTGTTATAGAAAGGAACAACTAGAACATTTAAATTTATAATGGATAAAAAAATCAAATATTGAACATTTGATACATATTTTAACAAAGAATATCAGAAAAATAAATTGTTATCATAGGAGAACGAAGTTGTAAGTATTAACAATTATTTTACTTTAATGAATCATCTTGATGTTCAATAGAAAGGTCTTGACAATCATGGTAAATACTCATGACCAGGCAAATCCAACCATGGTTGATAATTTAAGAGTTGAACTTGGTTATTTCTGGCATCAACAAGATTCTTGAGACAGTGATTCCATAGAAACAGTCTCTTCCACCAATATCCTTGAACGGAGTCAATCTGCAACTAACTAGTTACTGTGTCTGCAAACATTTATTTTGGTGGTTAAAAGAGCACAATTTTAGCCTTGTACTTAAATGATCTAATTTCTCTTATAATCTAGCAGTTGCATGAGACCCAATTTATGATTTTAATTTATTGATTACTCTCTTCTGATGTGCAGTATGTTCTTCTATATACTTATGAAAATTGTGATCCTGTCAACAAATTTTATTACTGTGACATATTAGCGCTCCCTAATGGGCTTGGAGGCTATAAAGGGAAAAAGGAACTGCTTCCATTTGTCAAGCTTGTTGATAGTTTTGATGCTTGTTACGAGAATGTGGCAAATGATGACACAGTTTTCACCTTTCGGACTAATAAGGATGCTCCAAAATACAAGCTAGTAAGAGTCGATCTGAAAGAACCCAATTCTTGGAGTGAAGTACTCAAAGAATCTGAAAAGGACGTGCTTGAATCAGCTGTTGTCGTCAGTGGCAATAAAATGGTGGTAAATTATTTGAGCGATGTAAAAAATGTTTTGCAGCTAAGGGACTTGAAAACGGGTTCTTTGCTCCATCATTTGCCAATTGGTATTGGATCAGTATCCGAGATTTCTGCCCGACGCAAGGACAGTATCATCTTTATTGGTTTTACCAGCTTCCTAACCCCTGGCATTATATATGTGTGCAACCTAGAAACTGAGATCCCAGATATGAGAACATTCCGAGAAACTGTTGTTCCTGGCTTTGATCGGACAGAATTTGAAGTTAATCAGGTGAATATCTGTAGTATACTTTCACTTCAGCAGTAGCAAATGTGTAGGATGATTATTCTTGGGAACCCATTGTTTAAATTCTCAATTTTCTTCTCATTTGTGGTATTCCTTTCCATGCTTAATTCTCATTTTTTAATTATTCATGAATTTTTTTAATGGTAAATAAGTTGGCATTCTTATTATTCATAATGTTTAAGATTTCATCATAATTCTTTTGCTCTTGCCATTTGGTTTAAACCACTGCCTGCCTTTTTTTTACCATTTTATCTCTTTGCATATAAAATTGATATTCCCTTCTGGTGGTTTATGAATGAAGCATAGGAATTTGGGATAAAGGAAATATGATTACTTATGTCATAGATAAAGGTTTTTTGTGAGCATTAATACATCAGTTGTTTAATCAGTAGAGAGTGTACGACTTTGTACATGTGGGCATACTTGCTTAAGTGTTTAAATGTAGTATTATTATGGGAATTTTCTATTTATGAGACATATAAATTGATAATCTCATCCTCTGAAGGCCATTTGGCTTGGGTATTTCAATAATATATTTTATGTACAAATGTTGGTGCTTCACTTTTGAAGTTCAGTAAATGGGGTTGCTTTAGGATTCTATATATACTTAAGGTTAGTAAATGTAAAATAAATATATTCTTTTGAGACCTAGGGATGTCTTTAATATTGGTGACCTTGTACTATCTTGCTACACATTCATAGATCCAATCATGTTTCTACCTTTATATGTGTGCAATGTTGTGTGCACATCTGAGCGTCCACCTACTACATTCACATGTGAACTTTCAGTAAATAAAACTTTTATTTATGTTTACTTCTTATTTTCCTACCAATAATGCATTCAAGGCTTTCAGTAAATAAAATTTTTGTTTATATTCAAATATCTTCTTTTCCTGCCAATAATGCATTCAAGGGTTGTTCTTGCAGTTTGATTCCACTAGTGGTTTTCCAAGAACTTTGTGGAAAAAAAAAAAGAAAAAAGAAAAAAGAGGAAAAGGAGCTGTTTATCTCTTATTCTTTTCTTTCTTTATCCTCCCTTGATTGGGGTTTTGTTTTCTAGGTTTTTGTGCCGAGTAAAGATGGTACGCTGATACCGATGTTTATAGTGGCTAAAAAGGATATTTGCCTGGATGGGTCTCATCCTTGTTTATTATATGGATACGGTGGATTTAATATTAATATTACCCCTTACTTTACGGTCAGCCGTGTTATGATTGTGAGGCATTTAGATACTATATTATGTGTTGCAAACATTCGTGGTGGTGGGGAGTATGGAGAAGAATGGCATAAAGCTGGTGCCCTTGCAAAAAAGCAAAATTGCTTTGATGACTTCATCTCAGCTGCTGAATATCTTGTCTCTGCTGGTTATACCCAGCCTAAAAAGTTGTGTATTGAAGGTGGAAGCAACGGCGGGCTTCTTGTCGGGGCCTGTATAAATCAGGTACCTTTGTTATCATCTTTTCATTACTTTTAGCTGTTGCACTTTTTATGTCAATTATTTGATTCGAAAATTTTGAAAATTTCATGTTTGCAGAGACCTGATATCTTTGGCTGTGCTCTCGCTCATGTTGGTGTTATGGACATGCTAAGGTTTCACAAGTTCACAATAGGTGATAGCAAGTTTTCTGTGGAGAGCTCTTTCTATCTGTTTCTGTTTAATCTATTCTGACTGTTTTTCACACTCGACCTCCAAACCAGGCCATGCATGGACTTCTGACTATGGTTGTTCTGAGAATGAGGAAGAGTTTCAATGGCTAATCAAGTGAGTTTTTTCTTTCAATGAAATCATCTGTCCATTGCGTTTAATCCAGGAAATGCACAGAAACTTGCTACTGGAATTGTTCTAATTTTTTCTTGTGTTAAAATCCTATGAAGGATAGCTTTCTCTATCCTTCATATGAATCTTCTAATCTTTCATGTGTGTTAGTATTGCACGAGTTCTGATTCCTATGCTTGTCTGGTTAAATTTCTTTATTTAATTGGATGTGGCACCAATTCATTATAAATGAAGAGTATGATGGTTTAGATGTTTGGGGTATGTCCTGATTAGACTTGAAGAGATCTAATTTGCAATAGTGTTTTGATCCCAATACAACATGTTGGACATGGGAGATGGGGACCAAAAATTATCATGGTTCAATTCGGTTGCCAAAGATTTCATTGGATATATTACTACATGCAGTGGGGGATCCATGATTGGAGGTTAGCTAGGGCAGTCGTTGACGGTCAACGACCGTAATAGTAAGGTCGTTTATTAATATTTAAGTAAATAATATTAAAAAATCTTCAATCTATCATTTTCATTTATGACAAATCAAATTCAACATATATCACATATTTCATATTCTCAAATTCACAAATTCCCCAACATTCATAAATCATAACTCATAAATGATAAATCAAAAAATGAACTAAAAGAACATAAACCAAAAAATAAAATAAGAAGAGAGGCACTAGCAAGTAGCAAACAGTCAACATGAGGCTCAATGGGCAATGGCTCATAAATCATAATAAATCATAACTCATAAGTAACGAGGCTCACGTCACAACGGTGATGCAACGGGTAGTGGTGGAGATCGGAGAGGCTCGGCGTCGGTGGAGACTTGGGGATTAGGGGTGGGCAAAAACCCGATCGACCGGCCCGACCCAACCTAACCCGAACGGGTTGGGTCGATTTCTTCCATTTTTTTCTTGGATTGGGTTGGGTGGCCAGGTTAAGTTGGTCGGGTTAGGTTGGG